>JAGDQP010024008.1:0-28463 GCA_022664845.1 Lepisma saccharinum | reverse complement strand
TGCGATGAGATAGATCTACAGGTAAACATAGAGGAAAGAAAATACATAACAACGAAGGGGAAAAACATAATAATTGGTGATGGGATAATAGAGAAAGTAAACAAATTTAAATACTTAGGAGCATACGTAACAAGCAAAGACGAGGCCACGGAAGATATAAAAAGTCCCTTAGTATCGGGAAACGAATGTTTCTATTCAGTTCAAAAACAACTAACATCACGATTAATATCAAGGAAATTGAAAATATACCGAACGGTTATTCTGCCGGTAATACTTTACGGTTGCGAAAGTTGGAGTACGGTCCAAGCAGATGAACAAAACTTACGAGTGGATGTTATTACCTTTTTTCACAAATAACCTTGTGTATGGTAAAATGTTAAAATTAACACAGAAAAATCGACAGCCGCCGCGACTGGGACTCAAACCCGGATCTCCCAGCAACCAGCTCGAGTCCTGGTCGCGGCGCCTGTCAATTTTTCTTTGTAAATTTCAATTAATTACGAGTGTTTGAAAATAAGGTTGAGAAAGATATACGAGTGGAAACGGGCGAGATGACTGGAGAATGGGGTAGACTACATAATGAATAACTCCACAAACTGCACAATTCACCAGATGTTGTAAGAATAATGAAATCGCGACGATTAAGGTGGGCAGGCCATGTAGCTCGGATGGGAGAAAAACGAAGATTATATTCTATGTTGGTTGGAAAGTGGGATGAAAAGAGACCATTGGGAAGACCGAGACATCGTTGGGAGGACAATATTAGAAGGGATCTTTGAGAAGAATGGGTTCCCGATGAAAACTTGCTTGTTGTTGCCCAGCATAGAAACAAACGAAACGAAACAACCAATTGCTATCAGACGATAGTGCAAGTCACTATAATTGTGGGATCATGAGTGTGTTTTATAATTGTGGGATTTTGTGTGTTAGTCACTGCTATTGTGAGGTCAAGTGTGTAAATGAAATAACTCCAGCCACTTGGAGTGTATCATCAAATGGAAAAGATTGCCATAATCAGCGTCCAAAACTCTATCATCTGAGCCCTATTCTCTAAACGCCCCACAATTGGGGTAAACGTCGCGTGACCTCATAAATATGAGCGCACCCGTACTGGTGTGTGTGTGTGTGTGTGTGTGTGTGTGTGTGTGTGTGATGCATTCTTAGGTCTCTCCTTTACCTTTACGGAAGCGTCGTAAACAGGATAGCAAAAGCGAAGCCCAAGGGAACCCAAGAATGTTGTTCAACTATCCCAGCTCATTTCTTACAGTAACGTTTTATTTCTGCTATTAATCTGTTTCAATTACCTGTAATGTAAGAGTCTGTAGTGATTATACATCTATGTAATATAATGCGCGTCTCTACTCATTGAAAAATTGATATTTTTACGAACTTTGTAAATATACAAAATGTTTTATAAGAACATGAATGAGCTATTGCTCTCCAATAATTTCTTGACCGTTATAATTTCAACGATTTTTGTTATTTTCTACATTGCATAGGAAAGGGACAGAAAATCAGAAAACGTGGTCCTGTTAAATATGGAAAGTGGAAGAGCGTACTTGTGTGCTTAGTCAGTAATAGGAAACACTTGTTTTTATAGAGACAATAATGCTATACGGAAAACCAAAATGGTAAATACATAAGATTCACAAAAAGATAATATCCTAGTATGAATTTTAAAGTTTTTATATTGTTTAGCACCCCAAAATAATTAATTCATTAAACATTTTTTTTTTTTTAAGTTTAGTTTCAAATTTGCTAAAGCTTGAATATAACAGCACTTTGTTTCAAATTATATTGAAATATAAAACATATTTCCTTCGAAAACTCTCTAGAACATGGAAAATAAAAAAAAATTGAAAACGAGGTATAAATTATACTGCATCGTGCCATGAAATAATACCTTATGCATTGTTCTAATGAATATATGACTCTGCTAGCAGTTTTAATATCTTGCTCTCATGTGCCAGTAACATTACAATTGGTATATTTATCTCTCTCAGCTTTTCTGTGAATATTCTGTTGCATGTAAAGAGTCTTTTGTGAATACTTGCGTGTGGATCTGTGTGAATACGTCCAGCAAGAATGCCATCGAAAATTAAAAGAGACAGAGAGAGAGAGAGAGAGAGAGAGAGAGCAATGAAAAAAATTAACAGCCATATTATCACACTTTCGTCTCACGCTTCTTTATATATATTCGCCTGCTCAATATTTTGAAACATTCAATGGATGAGAGTTTTATTATTTTGAAACATTGAATAGATGAATACGTTGAATAGATGTGAGTTTCAACATGTGGATTTGAAACGATGAGTGAACAGTTAATGGTTTACAAAACTAGTAAAATGCATCAATGAACTTACCATCACTTCAGAAACAATTGCTCTACATTAAGAGACTAGCGATATTAGTTTTTTCTCTGCCACTTTGATGATTATTTAACCTGTTAAAGTAATAACTTCTTTAAACAACATGTTATGTTTTTGGAGGTTTCACACTTATTATCTTTAAAGTGCAGTATCTTGTTTCATTAACTAATTTCTGTAAGAGTTAGAAGCTCTTGGATGTAGGTTGAAACATCATCTTGAGGATTTCTTAATTGTTTTCCTCGTAATCGGAAAAAGTCCCAGGTCTGGACTGCAGGGAGCATGGGTCAGCAATTCCATAGGGGACCCCCAGTAAAAATAATCAACATGAAATTTGCTTTGTAGGCGGAGGGTTATCATGATGCACAAGGATGCCTCTCAAGCCAGTTTTGGCTGTCTCTCCTCTAGAGTTTCGAGCATCGAGGAGGTTCAACAGTTGTGTACCCCTGTTCAGTCACTCTCCTTTGTTCTTCAGGTGGCATTGTTACAACATGACCGCTTGCAGCAAATAATGTCAGTATCGTTTTCTTTCCAATGCTCTTCTCTTTCTTGATTTTGACGGGCGGAATGCCATCTGGGAAGACCCCACACAGTAGATTCGTGCTTTGTTTCTGGATCATATTTGGTAAATTCAATTCTCATCACTTGTTATGACCTCAGAAATACGATAAAAGTTACCATTATCAATGCGTAGGAGCATTTCATGTCAGAATCTAGTGATTGTCTTACATTCGGTGAGATTGTGGGGCACCTAGCATGATGGCAACTTCCCGAGTCCACAACAATTGTTTAATATTTCTTCAGTACTCCCAGATTTAATCTTCAGTGTTGCCTGTAGGCAAGTCGGGGGTCTTATTGCACTATTTTCTCCACAGTTGCATGATTTCCTTAGTCACCGCTGCTGATGGTCCCGCGTTCCTCTCTTCATTTTTGAATAATGCTCGGTCTCTTTTAAATTCAACCAACTCATTTAATACTGTGAAAGGGGAAGCAACAAAGTCCCTAAAGATCGATCAGCGTTCTTCTTACTGTGATTGGTGTAATCCTAAACGTACAAAATCAAAGTGCGAAAATGCTATCTGGTCCCCTCCGTTGTGTTAACATTAATGTTTTCCTATCCGCTGCTACGGGGGAAGGGCGTAATATGAGGTAGCGGAAACTTCCTCTCCTGATTGAAAAATAATTTCCCTTCACATTGAACAGCATTTTCCTTTCTGTCATCCTCGGTTTAGTCAAGTGTAAGAACTTTCTGATTGTCCTTCGCATTTGAAGGGAGAAAGGTAGTATGTTATATGAGAGAAGAGAAAGTAAAAACATAGTTCTTTAGTGCGATAAATGTTGATACCTGTAGCAGTTTTGGAATCAAAGCAAACACCAAATTACATTACCTTGTTGCGATTAATGAGCCAATGCATTATACATCAAATCATTAGACGTTAATCAGAAAAAATAAACATTGAAAAATTTCACGTACTAGAAGTCAAGATGTAGTGGTAAAAGCTAACGCCAAAGCATATACAAACATAGAATGTGAACATGGAAATGATGCATTCGTACATTATTCATCTCTCTAACTTCAGGCAAAGATCGTGAAAGTGCTGCTATTCACGAAGTAGTGGAAATCGACTTAGTAACGAAGACACCGTAGAAACTATTAACATTTTTGTCTAAGAGTGGCTGCTATATCTTCGTTTATTGTATAAATATTGTGAAACCTGTTATAACTGTAAATCCGCCTTGTAGACCATCGTTTCGCTTCTTTTCGAATGAGTAGAGACATACACACGAGAATTCGGATATTTATCCGAGTGACTGCCTATCCATAAAGTAATAGTCTGGATAAGTAAACTATTACTTAATAGTCATTCGGTTGTTAAACTCATCTGGATAAGAATCATGAAGAACGAGAGTTCCAGACCATATAGGTGGCCCATGACTCCGGACTATATAGGTGGCCCAAACTTGCGTAAACGTAATCTACACTTCAATACTTTTAAACGGCGTATCACACGTCAAAATCGGTGAAGGGGTTCAAAAGTTATTACTTTTTTTTAGCCGAATTACAGAATTTTCAATGATCGAAAAGTGTTACTGTTATTCTGTGTGTCTTTTTGTTTAGCCCCAAATGGTTTGTGCTAGGTTGAACTGGGAGTCAATTGCGGAGTAAAAACTGTTTACTTTTAATAGGAGTTACGATTTTTTAGATACGGGGCCTACCATGGTCCAAAATCAATCTTTTGTATGAAGATTATGCACTTTTTTTTAATAGGCAGCCTTACAAAATAAGTGATATCAGTACAAAGACCCCTTTCGAGGTAAAGGGAAGAGTGACGCAAGAATTCTACTCACAAAGGAAGTGACATCCACTTTGCGAGTGACTTTCTTTGTGTCACTATGGCGAAGGGAGGATACTAATTCTTTTCACTTTATTAGGAAGGAAACACCTTCGCCATAGTGACACAAAGAAAGCCACTTGCAAAATGGATATCACTTTTGTTTTGAGTAGAATTCTTGCGTCACTCTTCTCTTAACTCCGAACAGGTTTCTGCACTGATAAATATTAACAGGAAATTCCGATGCAGAGAATGCTAAAGTTGGAAGAGTTAAATATACCTTATCATTTCAAGCCGTAAATTAATAAAATTTTAAGGGCGGATGTATGATCTAGTTAGATGACAAAGAGTGCTGATAATGCAGGTACGAACCACCAAAATGGGTTACTAAGTTATCTGTGTGACAGTACACAATAATTTTGCAAATTAAATATGCATATTCTTCAGAGATATTGAAAGAAAATTGGACATCTGATTAGTTATAATTACTTATTAAGTTCATTTATCTAGCATTAAGAACTCCAATATCGTTTTACTGATTCCCATATATATACATACATACGTCACGCTGGTTTAGTGGTTAGCGTCGCGGACTGCTGATCGTGGGGTCCCGGTGTTCGATCCCCGGCCAAGTGATTTTTTTCTAAAACGAGAGGGTCTGGAACGGTGCCCACCCAAGATCGTGATGCAATTGGGGAGCTGTTCTGATTAAAATACAGTGGCGATCACAGTTAAGAGATTCGGCTCTCCTCTTCCAACATGTCTGGTTAGTGTGGGAGTAGTAGACGAACTCCTCCCTCCAAGAGAGGCATCATTCAGTAGTGGATTGAATATGGCTATGAATTATTTTATATGTTGCCAAACAATTTCCAACGTGGATTATTTGTCACGCGAATTATCAGATTACTTGGTATACAATTAATGAAGATTTCCGAAACTACTTTTACTGTCTAAAAGAAAATATTTGAATTCAACACTTTTTGGTGTCCCAGGGCGACCACCGTTTGATGTGTGATTCAACACTGTGGTAATTAGGTTTGTCAAAGGTCTGGTTTTGAATCAGACAGTTCGGTTTTTAGGATAAATGTCCAGTGTCTGCTTAAAAGTTCAAACCGGTAAATGATTAATCCTGACAATAGTACTTCCAAACCAATGAAAATTTACGTATTTATATTCTATTGCTCAGGTATATTTGGTTTTACAGCACCAGATTTTCTTTAATAGTTTGAGTTGAAATATAACTCATGCTTTTCTTCCATTTTGTTGTCAGTTCTTAAGATCTACACTGTAAAAAGTGGAAACACGAAATGGATGAAAGTTACTCCGCTTTATAGAGAAACAAAAGTCGAAAATTAGCGTTTTGTTGTATTTACTCTTAAATGTGGATATAGTTTAAGCCCTTCAGCAGAAAGACTGGTAACCTTAACTCAATTTTAAAGTTTAACATTTTCTTTGTAATGGCTTCACGTTAACTGAAAATTGGCTGAAACTGACCAAAGTGTTTCGTCGGTGAACGTTCAACTTATTTTACGCTTAAAATCCTGTCATTTTCTGATCGAAGTGTAAACTAAACAGGTCGTATTGAGGCTACGTACTTTTGTGGATGAAGTTTAAGCTTTTGTTGGATATTTTAAAATCCAATAACAGGACTAAAGTTACTTGCTTGTCACTGAACGCCCCATAATTTTGAGTGTTTATGTTGCTTTTACATTGTGAACAGTAAACAGTTGAATGGGGGATCGAGAACGACATGATTGCATTGGCGGAAATAGGAATTAAGTTGGGTATAAATCTTTACACAGTAGCAAACGTATCTCTCCTTTTTTTATCCAGACATTCCTCGTAGTAAAATCTACAACATGTTAATCATTAACCTACTGTGGAGGAAAATCCTACATATGAATATCACTAGGAAAGCCATAAACACCTTCGTAGCTAAGTGGCGAGAGCATCTGATCAGTGTGCTAGTGAACCCTGGATCGAAACCCGACCACCTGAAACTTTTTCTTTTCTTTTCTTTTTTGAAACTTTAAAGGAACATTACATTTTCTTCTTTTCTACTTTCAAAAAATATTCTGCTTCAATGAAATACGTTGGAAAAAGGCCTATTTCCAGCTCAGCTGCCTCCATTTTTTGGATGAACGTTGTGTCTCCAATTTCTACAGTGTAGTTAATCGGTACAGAGGAAAGAAAATGTCTTCACAATTTTTTTTTCAAATTCATTTTCTCGCCTGGATGATGTTCCGTAAATCTCCTTTACCAAATTTTCATATGTTCTAGACTGGATGACATTTTGTGATTGTCTTAAGGCCTCCGAAATGATCAAATAATCATTGAAACAAAAGATTTTCAACAATTGATTGACAAATTCGTACAGTCACGGAAAATATATATTCGGAAACGTAACAATTATTTTTTTCTTGATCTTAAGTTTCTTTCATTTTTTATACGTTAAATAAAGATAAACTAAATGTTATTTTCCCGAACTGCACCAGTTTATCAAATCAATTGTTGAAGAATTTGGTTCAACGGTAAATGATAATGTGCGGAAACCTTTAGACGTTTGGCAAAACACCATGCAGATTGTTGAATTTGTTATGTCACTTTAACTCAAGTTGTGTTTGAGATGAGAGTGAGAGAGTGCAGTAATTATTCTTAGTGTGTTGCATGTTCGATGTCCTGATTAGAAACAATCGTCAAAACACCAAACTCTCATGAAGCAAGGATGTGTGCACGTTCAAGTTCCAAACCATTTTTTTTAAATGTCCGGTTTTGAGACAATTTAGAATTGACAGCCCTGGTGGTAATGGTAGTATCGTACCCTACATTGTATCAAATTATCACTGATAACACACCAGTTGTAATAAATCACCGAAATCAACACCGTATCTTGTGTCTATATAGCACAAAGAGTGGTAGTCGTCCAGGAACACCGAAAAATGTTTAATTAAAAACACCTTTTTTTGCCGATTGTTCATCTGGTTTTCTGAATAATATTAATCGAGTTGGCACCTCTCCAGTACAAATTTCCCGATAACATTAATCCAAACAGTCATAATATTATTCCGCATGCCTGTTATGCGAATTATCAGGATAGATTTATGCTAAATTATTAAAATAATGCTTTTAACATTATTTAATTTCCATAATACGTAACAAAATCTAGATCTATTTCATCTGAACTGTTCATAATTTCAATTTAGAGTGTATTACAATAATCAGCAGATATTTATTCTATTCCCAGTTATAGAATGTGTTTATTATTGAGAATTGGCAACAGTAGAAATAATTTGCTATACTACTTTATGCCTGTATTAAATTTAAATAATAAGTATTCAAAATTTAATTGAGATCTGACATGATGGAACTGACCTTTGTATTTCTGCTGAGTCAGTCGTCCCGGAAATAACAGAAGTGTTGCTAATTCCACTTCGATTAACGTGCAACTAGCGACATCAAATCTTTTTATCGCTATAACAATGAAAATAAATCGATCTCAAAATATGTACTTCATTATGCCATTCTGGTTGAAAAATACAAAGGCCCAGATGTAATCCAATGTTTCAAGTGCCAGAAATTTGGACACACACAGAATTCTTGCTTTAATATTCCACGATGTTTCAAATGTGGAGACACTTATCTTATTTCAGACTACAATAAAGCTTCTTAGGATATCTCACCGACCTGTGTCAACTGCGGTGAACACCACATATTAAATTATCGAGTCTATAAAACTATACTACACAAACCGAACAGCCCAAGAACAACAGTCTGATAATTCCACTAAGTTTCTGTATTTCAAAAAGATTCATCATCAGCAGCTACTACGACAACCAACCTCACCATTGGAGGTAGCATCAAGAAATTATATTCTTTATCTCAAGATTTTTTTCACGAGAGAAATTCTCACTACTATTAATCAAGGCCTTATTCGATTACGACTTATTCCAAATTCTTTAGATAAAACTCCTGTCATCATTGATATCATCCACAAAATCTTTTCTGTAAGAAAAAACTTAAAGTGACGATCTTTCTCTATAAAAAATTTGATTTGATATATTTCAATAATCCAATACAGCCTTAACATCCTTGGTGATTCAAGTCATATTTCAACAGCAGACACCAATCATCTCCCCTCTTATTTTACTTCCTCTCACTACTTTCTCCCTTCACTCCTTATTATTCACTTCATATAAACATACACTTCATATGCCTCACAGGTCTGCGACAATTGCGACCTGTTCACTTTATGTACGCTTCTCATACTGCCAAAATGCACTACATGTTTAAGACATGAGAAGAATTGCTCGAAACTTCAATTTAAACAACGTCATTTACTCTTGACTGACTGACCGACTCTCTAACAGGCGTAGATACCAAGGACTTTCCTGGCTAAAAAATTCACGCATGAATCTTTCTAATTATACACTAAATATTCCCGAAAGAAAAATTTTAAAAGGTGTTTAAATTACCTTTAGAAAAACTTCGTTGTTGTTAATGCTAACTATCTAACACAGATGTCGCCAATAGCGTTATTCAAATTCAAAACAATTTGAACCTTCACTAAACATCGTTAAGTATTTGTTGTCTCAATTAAACGTAGCTTTAAGATAATAATTTGATATTGTCTCTAAATATTAGATCAAACTTTGGTTTCTTCAAAATTATTATTTTAATATTTGACTTCTTCTGGCTATTATTGCATATTAAGCCTTCTAGATATTGTAACAAAAACTCATTATAGTTATAAAACAATTTGCAATACTTATGTTTCTGTTTCATGTTAATGATGTGAGTGTAAGGTCAATGAGCAGAGTAAACATGTGGTTTAAACTGCAGCGGCGTAATGGCGGAGCTAGAGGTGCCATCGCTCCGACCCAAAAGTGTCGAGGAGCATCCGCTGCACAGTGGGATGAAATTAAAACAAAACTGAGAGAAAATCGCAAAATTCAGATTGAAACAATAAACTCGAAAAGCATGTTATGTTATAGTAAAATGTTTGGTGAACAAACACTTATCTACTTCGCTTGTCCTCCTGAAACGCATAATCATAATTGAATGTGCACTCAAATTTGCCAAAATTTTGTTTTTAAAATATTTCGGAATGCGGTTATGTACATTTTCTGTCTCCAACTGCCATTGAGATAAATAATTTGTTATGCAGAACATGGTATGTTTCCTTGATCGACTAAAGTGCAATCATATCTTTAATGTCGTTAAGAGCTGTAATCGATCGTTTTTGTAATATATGTACATTCAAAAACTAATGTAGAATTTTGGGTGATATTCCCAACTTAATCGAGACGCACAAAAAATGCAAAGTTAGGCCAAGCTCTGATTTTTTATTCAAAATAAAGTTTAAGCTGCCAGGGTATCAAACATTTAGCTGCAACTAGCTGCAACCTTCTGCATAAAATCTACACAAATGTGAGGAAAAGCATTGAGCGCGTAAGTACTTGGCGATGATATATATAGAATCCGCACCTTTTGTTAATGGAAGATAGCGGAGAAATGAAGGACTGATTAACAGTACGAAAGAAGTAGTAGAATAGGGTAAAATGGAAGCTGGTGTGCAAGAGTGATAGATTAGACGTACTAGAGGTATTAAGGTGAAAAAGATTATATAATTTATTTCATGGGTTCTCACGTCCAAAAAGGGATATAAATCTTTTAGAAGTGATTATTGCACTCTTGATTAGCCCTGAGATCTTGTGAAAAAATTGGAAAATTTTCTACGATTTACAAATGCGTAACGTGTCTGATATTTTATTACAAAAAGTATAAATTATAATTATATTGTCCTAGTCGTACGCGCAGAGGGTACCTGATTTATTACTACAGAAGTCACAAGTTAGACATCCATTTCTAAGGGGCCTTTCTGAAAAAAAAAAATTGAAATTGAGATATTGGCATAGTTGAATTTGTTTGATCACTTTCGGACACATTAATAAAATTTCATAAGTCCAAAATTCCAATTCAATTCAATCCAATTTCAATTCCAAAAGTCTTCAAAGTCATTGGAATTTTGTAAGAAGGAAAGGGATAGAAACATAAGTAACAGTGTATATTGTATATAATTTTATCTTTTCCAACATTATTTTGCAGAAGTAAAAAAAAATGTAAACTAATATTTTCTCCAACCATTTCTAAAATATTCATATCTGCAAATGTTACTAGCATTTAAAAATTATTTGTGTAAATTTCCTAACATTTATGATACATAGACAAGGATCCGTTGGGAAATGGGCGCCTGGAAAGATAATTTCTAGTCTCTGTGTTCTTCACATATCTAATCATACTAATTCCACACTTAAGGTTACATTTGTTTTAGCGTTCATTGAAGTACGTTTCTTGCGTTTTATTAATAGTGTTGATAATTATTTTTATACAATGGTTAGAATTTACATTTGCTTCAAAAACAAGCAAGCTAGTATTGATAATATAAACAGCATTTATTTTCATTGTTTCTTTCAGGCATAGTTTCGGGGGAGCTTTTCCTCTCTGGGAGTTTTCAACTGCCCTCCAGAAAGAATTAGTATTAACACTTGTATTACGTACACGTATACTGAAATACGTATCGGTATATAATAGTACATATTCTTCACGATATTTTGAGGGTAACTGAAGAAGTACAACATATTATTTAGGAACATGAAAGTCTATTATTGTTTTACATTTTAAGCACATTAGAGTCAATATGCACAATGTACAATTTGCATATCTTTAATTATCCCCCCTGTCTGATATGCAACCATGCCGGTAATGAATTATTGTTACCTGTTGGTAACTCATCCCATTTGTGGTCCTTTCGACCCATCTTTACTTGGAAGACTTTCTGGGAATCCCCTAGTTCCTTTGGGGACTCCCTTGCGCCCTGCTTGTAGCATTTTCCAATATGCATTTTTGGATAGCCCGGGTATAACTTCCTCTAATTTACTCTCAACCGCCTACTCTCCGATTTTTCGTCTTCGCAATAATCCGCTCTGAAGTTCATTTTCCCACGCTTTCTGCAGGCTGTAGCTCCGTAACGCCTCGGAATTTCTCCCTCGTTGATTCGGCTTTTTCTTTCTTTATATTTTTCTGTACTATCACCTCCCGAAGTTTGTCGGTCCGTAACCTTACCGCACTGTATAATAAAAAATAATAAATACTGTAATGAAATTAGTTCCTTTGAGAAAGTATGTATTTCATTACACAGGTTCGTCCCTCAAGAAATTGTAAACTAGAACTGTGGTAATGAATTTTCGTTACTTTCACGTAAAAGAATCCAAAAACAAAATCCGTGTTAGAAGCAAAGCCAAGTTTCCAAGCAGTACAAAAAAAGAGAGATGTTTCAGCATATGGACATTTTGATATATAAAATTGACCAAGTAATTTCCCAGGCAGTTCTCATACGGCCCACATGACTGGGATTCTTTCAAGAACTTGCTCAACACTCTGGTAATTCTACTGGCACCTACACTGTACTGCACACTGTAAAAATAGAAGACACAACGTTCATCCAAAAAATGGAGGCAGCTCAGCTCCCTCCATTTTTTGGATTAACTTACAATCAGCCAGTTTTCGGTTGAATGTTTTACTTTCTGTAAAATTACAAAATGCGTATATATATATGACTTTTCCAATGTATTTCATTGAAGCAGAGTATTTTTTGAAAGTACAAAATAAGAAAAGGCAATATTTCTTTAAAATTAAAATTAAAAGAAAAGTTAATGTTGTCGGGTTTCGATCCAGAGTCCGCTAACACACTAGTCAGATGCTCTCACCACTTAGCTACGAAGGCAGTTGGTCTCATGGCTTTCCGAGTGATATTTATAGCTAGGAGTTTACTGCGACGGAGGTTAATCATCAACATTTTTTCGTTTTTACTACGAGGAATGTCTCGTGAAAAAAGGAGAGATACGTTTGCTACAGTGTAAAGATTTATACTAGACTTAATTGCTCTTTCCGTCAATACAATACTTCCCGTCTACCAGTGAACTGTTTACAGTGTAAAAGCAATATAGACACTCAAAATGGCGAGGCGTTCAGTGACAAGCAAGTAACGTTACTCCTGTTATTGGCTTATAGAATATCAAACCAAGGCTTCAACCTCATCCACAAAACTACGTAACCTAAAAATTGCCAGTTTAGCTTACACTTCGATCAGAAAATGACCGAATTTTAAGCGTAAAATAAGTTGAACGTTCACCGACAAATCACTTTGGCCAGTTTCAACTCATTTTCAGTTAAGGTTAAGTTATTAGAAAGAAAATGTTAAACTTTAAAATGGAGTTAAGATTAGCAATCTTTCCACTAAAAGGCTTACACTATATCCACGTTTAAAAGTAAATACAACAAAACGCTAATTTTCGACTTTTGTTTCTCCATAAAGTGGAGTAACTTTCATCCATTTCGTGTTTCCACTTTTTACAGTGTAGACACTGTACTGCTCGATTAAATTCAAGACCAGCTGGCCAAGTTCTTGAAATAATCTTAGTCATGCAAGCAATATAAAATTTCATTTGTTCCATAAAACTTATCTAAATCGATATGAGAATTTCGTGGGAAATAATTTGGCCAGTTTTATATGTCAAAACTTCAATATGCTGAAACATCTCTCTTTTTTGTACTACTTGGAAATTTGTTTTTGTTTTTTACACGGAGTAGTTTGGATTCGGATATCACAACTTTTTATAAATTTAATTTTCTATTTAGGGGTAGGTTTCGAGGGTTGATGGTAGTTGGGGTAGGTCAGCTGCTGCTGCTCGTTTCTAAAAAGATCACTTTTTGACAATTTTAACTATATGTAACATACTATCGGGTCACCTTACTTTATGGGGTACTTTTGGGGGTTGTTGGGGTTTATCAGTATATTACCCCAGATTTTGGACTTTTCTGGAGGCTTACAAGTAACCCGCTAATCATGTATAAAATTTTGTATTTGTAGCTAGTCGGGAACATGTCAAAACATGTATATAGATTTTACAATTTGAGGTGCTATTGTGCCCACCTAGGGATTGCACCCCAGATTTTGGACTTTTCTGGAGCTTTGCACATTATCCCTCTAATAATGTGTAATATTTTGTACTTGTAGCTAGTCGGGAACATATCAAACATTTAGGTCAATGAGTGAGTGAATTGTTATTACACGAAAAATGTCTATTTTGGGGTCTTATAACTCAGCACGTCATGAATCCTTTGACTTGAGGTTTGGTAGTGTTATAAAAGATATTATTACTAGTAAAAGTTGCTAATTTGATGTTGCTGGAGTAATTCGTAAGTAAGCAGTGATCCCTTGAAAATTCTAATTTAGCTCTTGATCAGTCTTTTTTTTTAGTGTTTCGTGTAAAGCTACTTGGCACCGCACGTCGCGTCGGGTCGGTTTGGAACTTGGCTGCGTGCGCTGCCGCTCACGCTGATATAACTTTGGTTAGGTGTTTGCGCGTATCTTGTGATGTTATTAACTGATAATGGTATAATCCGGATATTAACTACGTTTCGGTATAATATAGAACATAGGGGAACTGAACCTAAATGATAAACGATAGGGTTTATCATGTATAAAGCTTATGTCAAAGAGAAGATAAAAAAATATTAATATTGATTTAAAGTCGGTTGCGTTTGCAAAATTCTATAAAATACACATTTATATTATTATTCAACAAAGGTATGAACATATGTGTTCAAAGGGGGAGGAATTAAATCAATAGAAGAATTCACATACTAAAATAAGTTTTCACTGAGATTTATTTTTATGTAAATGAAAACAGAGGTTGTACTCACCCGTCCACCAAAGGCACCTCCTTCAATATCATCTCAACAACGTCTAGTCTGGCTCCCAAGAGCGTTGATGAACGCAGCTCTAACGCAAGAGGTACTCCAACACCAATACCAAGTGCTCCAGCGACGATTAGACCCCCACAAACAGCCAAGAGCTGTTTCACGTCTATATTTCTACCTGGAAAGAAAAAATGATTTTATGTATTTAAATTTAAAAAAAAGTCAAATTCATGTTTGCGATATCCGAATAACATTCACTAGTTATGCACTGTCTAATTCATTTCTAATTGCCCTTTAAGCAGCCCTCCCTTTCAACATGACTAAGACTTCATAAAAGTTCACAATAAAAAGATGTTCTATAGATTCTCGTCATAATCTTTGCTCCTTTGTCTCTGTTGACATTCGTTATTGAAAATGATCTGTCTAATCAACTAGTATTTATTTCTACCCAACGAAACTAATGTTAATGTATTTGTTCGTCAAAACTTTTTCTATTAAAATTTCTTGATTTAAGACACAAAGAGTTTACTTGAATCGCCAATTGTTAAATGGTGTAAGTAACATTTTTTCGATTCTTTTTGCTGAAATGGAATGTTTGAGGATAGACGCACAGATATATGATAAAATAATGCATATGCGTACTCCATATGCCTTAAAAACTGGGTTATATGTTGAAAGGTCGTAAGTCCAGGACATCAGTCCTTTTAACAAACAACACAAAGAAGTGCAAATCTGCTATGTTGGCCACACTGCGATAATTTACAAAAAAACTAACTTAAATTCAGTGTTGTGGAAGTGGATCAGGACTTCGTACTTATTTATAACTTCAAAGATTGGTGCCAGATGTATTATAAGAAAAATCCTGTGTCCATGCAAATTGAAAATGCGGTAAGAAGGTGATTTTCTTTCTATCAAATTTATATAACTTCTTTCATGAAGAAAAGCATCCAAGAGTTGTTAGTGCGTTGCCATTCATCAATAGAATCACGACTCGCACCTTCGTCTTGCGACACGATTGACGTTCACATGTGGAACTTTCTAATGCAAGCCTATCCGGGAGGCAAAGTAACTCTCAAAAAACAAAAGGTTGCTGATATCATGAATACACTTTTCTACACTGAAGAAACTTGTAAGGAATTGTATGCACAGTTTGAACATTGGCTCCAAGAATGATGGGAAAATCCCCAACAAATAATAATAATATGAAAATAATTTGTGTAGCAAAATGTTATCCAAATATTGCTAATATTTTACAAATGTGTATTACCTGAATCAATCAATGTGTATTACAAATGTGTATTACAATCACATGTAATATGCTCTATATGAGAAAATATCTACCTTTCCGAAACAAAATATTTAATTTTTACTAAATAACTAAACATATTTTTCTTCTCATAAGTTACTTGTTAAAAGGACGCATGCCCATTGTCCAGGACTTTAAATTACTTCCACAGGAGTTAATTTAAATTAATTTTAAAGAGAAACACTTCAGTAATGTAAGTTGAGTGTAAAACTTAAAATTCCGGAAAAACACGAACACAGTGATTTTGATAGATTAAAGGGAAAACAGTTTTTGTGTGCCTCCTGGAAATTATTTTTTTGGACTAACGCACTTTTAACAAATAGCGATTCAACTATATGATTTGAATAAGTGGTACTTATTTTGGTATGCCACAAACTGCTGGTTTTAAACAGTTGTGAGTCAGATCCCAGTCGAGGGACTGTGCATATAAGCTGCCGCTAGGCTTGAGCAGCGATCATCCTATACATATGATAAATGCTCTGTTGGAAAATTTTCGGCGAGACTTGTCCAACGACACCTCAACCACTATCGTAGTAGTTTCAGAGTTTAAATTTCTCCGCTCCAAAATTCAGAATCTGCTCCTGAAATATGGATGAATGATACAGGTTTGAAATCGTCGTTTCGATCTACGCCTTCCCCGTTTTTATAGCTCTAGTAGTTCCAAATTTGAGCTCCCCGGATTATTTGTATTTAGTTTGAACTCGTCTTGCCGAAACTTTTCCAATGACTTTTCAACTACCTTCCTAGTCCAAGTAGTTCCGAAGACACAAATTGACCCCCCTGCTACCTGGATGAATAGTACAGGTTTAAACTCATCTTACCATAATCTTTCCATGGACATCTCAATCCCTTTCCTAGTCATAGTAGTTCCAATGATATTAATTTCCCCCTTATAACTGGCACAGCCCAATCTGTGCGTAGGTTCCTGCTATCTGATGAATGACATGGGTTTTAGTTAGTCTCGCAGAGACCTTTCCAACGACACTTCAATCATCTTCCTAGAGTTTAATGTTGTCAACAGACGGGTCGAGTGGATGCGTAAAAAATCGTCCTAAAGCGTAAAATTATTTAAGCGTAGTCGAAGCTTACTTTTGACTTTATTTGAGGCCTTTAGCAGCTTTACTTAAAGCGGGGTGGGGCAGGAAACAGGATGTAGAAGGGAAGTCTTTCAGAACCTAGTTTTCATATACCATCCTGGATGTGCCTGGTACGACTAAGGAAAATCCCTGGGAAATCTTCAGTTAGGATAAAAGGGCTTAATGAATCGTTCCCAGGCCCTTGCGATTGTTATTTCAAACCTCTAGGAACTGAGCTGCGGAGATCGATCTGAAATTTACTGGTACGATTTTTTCGTTAGAGCATGAAATCACCGGTTTCACGAGAAATTATAAAAGGTTTCATTATATTTATCGCGATTTCATTACATCTTAGCTTTGCCTTTCTTTAAACTATGTTATAACTTGTTTGGCGAAGATCAAGACTCATTGCGCATCTGGAAGCATGTTATTTACCCACTTTCAACATAGGCAAAATCCCCTGCATTATTGTTCATCCTACTGAAGAAATTTATTTTACTCATTAAGTAATGAAATTTACTGTTTCGGTAATTTCTCCGTAAAATATTACAATTATATATAACAACATGAAGTACTGAAACGTGGAATTAATTAAACTATTTAAAATTTTGAAAAGTGTATCATAGATAATAATGTATCTTAATGAGAATTGCCAGTAATGAACCTTCAATTAATCGATATCCTTTCCTTGTATCACCTGAAACTACAGAATGACAAACCAATATATTTTCCCAAATCTCAGAGCCCCGGTCTCTTAAACAAAGAAACGTAGGTAATAAACGATTTCTGGGAATGAGTTAGCCGAAAACGATATATCACATGGTGCCCTTTCTATTTACAATTCTCTACATAACATATTGGTCATTCTTATGCTAGTATTAATGTTGTAAGAGTTGCTTTCTATTTGCCTATATGTTGGTTTGAAACACAAGTGAGGTTTTTTGTTTGTTTGTTTATTACTGTAGTATAATCCGTGTAAGAACGAAACAAACATGCGCTTGCAAACTTACTATTAAAAATAATATGTGTTTTAAACATTACGCTTTCATAACTTTGTATTTATCAATAGTGTTAGTGATCAGAGGACCTGGATAGTATTCCTGTTAACACGCACTATCAACCAGACATGGTATAAAAATCTAATAAATATAAGTAGCTTCATTGGTAATTGCTATCCGAGATTACATTCCATATTTTATGAGTGGAAATAAAGATAAGTTTTGACATGGGGAACTGCGTCATGAGATTTACTTAAAATATACTATAATAAGTCAAAAAGAAAATGAAAAGAAAACCAGATAAGCTATGAAACGTACAGTATATCTATTTTTAAAATACGAAAAATATTTCATTTCTTTTTTAAGTATAGGTATCGCATAAAAATTATTCCTTTCCACTTTCAAATAATATAATGTTTAGGCCATTACAAGTATGTTTTCTGAAATATACTAAACACAGTAGAGTCGCAAGCGTCTAGGTCCTGAAATTGCTGCAAACCATTAAAACAATAGGATAGTATTTGATAGAACATTTTAAAGATTTTCCATCAAAGAAATTAACAGCAACACAAACTATTCTAGTATTTAACTGTCCCTATTTTTGGCCACATTTCCATACGTTATTTTTTTTTCAGTCCACAATATTCAACTAATATTTCCGACTATAATAAAATCGGTCCAATGTGTTGAGGTAATAGTACAACAGACAACAACTAGAGGACAATATTGACAATATTTATATCTTGCAAATTTTCAGTCAATTTTTCGTATTATTTTGCACTGAATATCCAGTATTTATATTCTTTTATTTGTTTATAGAAAGTTTATTACATTCTCCCATTTTCAATTTGTATACGCGAAATTGTAAGCATATAAATTACATTAGTCATCTATCTTATTTAGGTGTTATGTTAATATTTGATATGTACAGCTGTATTACATGATCCCATTTCCATATGTAAATAGGTCTCCCATTAACTCATTCTGACTGTTAATATCTGCGGCAATTATTATGTGGAATTTAGCTAAATACTTAAATAAAGGTATGCTTGTATTTAAATCTGTTCTAGGGCTTGAATATAATGTGGCAATAATAATCGGTTCATTTGGTTGCTGAATAGTAATTGCTATTGGTGTAGTTAAGTTATTCTTCAGATTCTCCGGAATTTCCAATTCATTCGCACAAAATTTCTTGCAAATAAATATAGCAGTACTCCCAGTGGCTGTTCTTCTGTCATGTCTAAAAATGTTGTAACCATCCGCTTTCAATTTAATATCTGCAGTTAATTTTGTTTCATTTAAGATAACTATGTGCATATAAAGGCATATTAATAGACTATACCACAAACAACCCACTGAGTTTCTAAAAACACAAGTCAATCAGCTACACAAAGAAATTAAACAAAAGATAAACAGATTTAGAGAAAGTAAAATAAATGATTTTATTTCAAATTTAACTGAAAATTATTATAAAAACACTAAAAACTTTTGGAAATCTTTATCTGTATTCAGAGGTGTGGCCAATCCTTGTCAAATAAGTTAGATAATGTAACCATCTCATCAAATAGGGACTTTCTTGATTTGTTTCATTCCAAGTTCAAGGAAAGGATAGGAGAGGACATGAGCAGAAACACTGAAAAGATGCAAAGGGAAGTAATTAGAACAGCATCCAAAATTAGAAAATTAACGAAACATTATCAGGACATTTCGGAACAGGACAAAATTGACAATCCAACTGAAGCTACTACAGAGATTCTGGCAGATATCACAGAAGAAGAAATTCGAAATATTCTAAAAAAGAAAAGAAATACGGCACCCGGACCTGACGGGATCCCTTACATTGCGCTACAAAGGAGCCCAACTATTTTATTTAAAATCCTAACTAAATTATTTAATGCCTCTTTTAAATTAGGATTTTTGCCTCAAAATTGGAAGTCAGCCTTCACAATATTTATACCTGAGCCAAACAAGAGTAGATTTGCATCAGCAAATTATAGACCCATAACTCTGACGAATACCATTGCAAAATTATGTGAGACGATTGTGGCAAGAAGACTCAACAAATATTTGGAAACAACAAATTTACTCACTAAATTTCAGGCAGGATTTCGTAACAAAGTCTCAACCATAGATCAACTGATGAGAATCGTTACAGATGTACAAATAGCTTTAAATAAGGGATGTAAGGCGGGAGCAGTCTTCATGGACCTCACTGCGGCGTTCGACACGGTGTGGCATGAGGGTTTAATATATTTAAGCTCTTCCCACAACCATAATAAGATGGATCATTCAATTCCTTAATAATAGAACTACCAAAATTAGATTGCAGGAAGATTTTTCTGAGGAGATTGTTATAAAGAAGGGTGTTCCTCAGGGGGCCGCGCTCAGTCCAATTCTGTATTCTGTGTATGTTAATGATACTCCATACTCTTCAAATAACCTTACTCAGCTTGGCTTGTTCGCGGACGACACCGCTTATTGGACAACGGCGAGATCTTCCAACATCATTATCTCAAAACTCAAAGTTATTGCTAATAAATTTCTAAAATGGTGTAGGACGTGGAAATTGCTGCTCAACGAAGGAAAAACCCAGTTTATTTTATTTTATCCTTCAGGAAAAGGGTCGCGGGTAGATAACAGGAAATTCATTAAAATAGGGAAATCAAAAATTAAACCATCCTCAGAAGCAAAATATTTGGGTGTTACACTGGATCGTAGGCTTCATTTCGGAAAACATATTAAAGATAGACGAAGAAAGGCATTACAAGTCTTTGCGGCCTTAAAAGCTTGCTTTTGGCGGATTTACCACAAAAAATTAAAAATACAATTTACTTATCCATTTTAAGACCTACAATATTATATGGCAATGTACTGTATCATTCCGGAACAAACATAGATTATATTGAGAGATATTGGCTGCGGGTAACTCAAAGAAGATGGAAAGGGGACAGAAGGACATTATATTCAGGCATACGGTTTCCCCCGATCTCTCAATACATCAAGGATAATCAAAAAAAGGTATATAACATCAAACTCAAACAAGAAATTCGCAAACCTTAACTTACCTGAACAATTAAACATAACAATCAAACGACACAACATAACCTATCAAGAATTAATGCAAACCATAAATCAATAACACAGGGTCAAACAGGAAAGACAAAATACATCTAAATAATACAACTACTTACCAGGGATGTGGCGAGGCTGTGGAAGAGAGAATTGAGATAATATCTGAGACATGGCATACTTCATAAACATTTGTCTGATTGGAACCTGGCATATTCACGAGCGAAATGGACTTTACCTAACCTAATCCTTGTTCCTAATTTCTAAACTATAAACATATTAACGCAACTACAAAATAATTTTAGCAAAATTAATAAATCCTTTTCAACAGAATTTTCGGTTATTTAAATTACACATTTTTCGGATTTGCACTAATATTTAGATTAATTTACTTTTGTGAAAAATGCATTACAGTGTCATTTAACTGGAAAGGAAACCGATTCAAATTCCCAAACATGATTAATTAAATATCCTACTTAAATTACATTACTATTTCCAAGGACTAAAGTGGCCTAAGTTGGCCAGACGTCCAGTTAAAGGAGGCCCTGCGGGCCAGATATTACTTTGTATTACATGATAACATTGTTTTAGAACATTAACATTCTGAACTTTCACAAATTGCAATTTTATTTAACTATATGAACGAAAGGCTGAAGCGAGAAAGACATTGTATTAAGTGTTACAGTATACGAATGTACGCCCTATTCCTAAAAGGATAACCGCATTGATTATGGCTGTTTTGAATTGAAAATCATCTAAGTTCATCTTCGGAAACAGTAAACCAAAAATGCCAGGTTGGAGCCCCCAAAGGTAGGTTGAACCTTCGCAATTGGGCAAAAAATGTGCAGATGTGTTTTTCTTCTTTTAAGTGCAATAAGCCATGTTGAAATGTTATTAAGTGGAGAAAAAGTAGCATAACCAAAGTGATACAGTATTTCAAAATTATGCATACATTAAGCACCTGCTGGTTTTGTCACCTACGTATCCACACGTAAAAGAAAATTTCCAATGAAAGCAAAGACAGCGAACATAATTCTCGCATCTAGTAGAATGGAAAAGACAGAGTAGGAAAAAAACATCAGTATTTGCAACGGATATGAACTTCATTGTCTCGAAAATTTACGTATTTTTCCTTCAGAAGGAGCTCGGCAGTGGTGTTCAGGTTAGCTCCGTGGTGCCGATCAAGACAGTCTAGTGCGGTAGTCTGTTGACCCATGGATCGTGTGCTCGAATCCTACCTCGGGCATGGATGTTTGTGAGTGTATTTTAACATAGATTTAAGAGAGAACAAGTTCTACCAGGGTAAAAACAAGATAAACCAGTATGTAACAAGTTGAACAACTAAAAACAACCTGCTTAGGGCAAACTAAAAAAAGTGCTAAAGTGCGGGGCCTCTAATCGTAAGAGCGTGAGTTCGATTAGCGTTTGGAACGAACATTTTGGTATGTAGTGATACATTCCTCAATGCATGAATAATTATGTAATATAATTACATTAAACGAAATCAGTTGAACATATATATATATATATATATATATATATATATATATTCATACGATCATTCAAGACATAAGTAATTATTATGTATAAATATAGCATCCGAGATTTGATGAGTGTTGACAACCTCGGTGTATTATATGTGAATGTTAAATACAAATATGGTCAATCTTGTAATAATAATACATAAGTATGTGTAATGTGTTTGTCTCCAACTATTTGTCATACGGAGGTTACTCCTCAATATTCTCATTACAACATGGGATTTACGTTCTTGAAATATAACCTGAGCCGTAAAAAGAAAATGCGGATAAAAGCAAAGAATATCCCAAATAAGATCGTGGTTCCAGACAGCAAGTTGACAGTCCCCAAAATCATGTCTACAGCAAGTTCGCGATCCTGATGAGCCACTTTAAGAGACTAATTGGTGCTCTAGTAAGGAAGGTAGAACTTCTTTCCTTAGGTTTTCAGTGCAATACTCCGAAAAGGTTTTCCATATGAAAATGGTGAGGCTTTTAACTCTCTCTCTCTCTCTCTCCCCTCCTCTTATATATATATGTGTGTATGTGTGTGTGTGTATTTGTATTACTTATCGGTGCGTACAACGGTATTTAACTAGCGCCTATTTCACTATTTCTCACCGTAATTTTGATCACGGAAGAGGTTTAGGTGGTTCCATGTTCATAAGTTATACGGCTGACAACAATAATAGAAGCACTTATTGTACATATTGGAAACACTTAGAAATACTTAGTGTTCCCTGAAGAAACAACATTGCACTAATAATAAAAGACCTAAACCCTAACATTTATGGGAGGACATGCTGATATTAGACATTGAAATATACAACTGACAGGTTACTATTATATTTGATTAAAATGAACACCTTTCATAGCTAGTAATCTATCCTTTTGTCGATCGAAACTTTAGAGTAATTTGAGCAATTTGTTTGCTCTTATATTTGAGAATTATGCCCTGAGATACACATGCATTGATTCTGTTCACAGTAGAAGTCTCTGTCTTCACTACACATTAAAAGATGTAAATATTCTTTAATACTGTCAGTGACATTATCACTTTTCTTCTTCTTCTTTTAGTCTTTCTATTGCACACGTATAGACTAAAGTTCGTAATTGTTGTAAAGTTCATTGGAGTCTCTAGAATGATTTGATTTTATGAAGTATAGCACAAAATAGGTAGAATTCGACTAAGTTCACTTTTAAAGACACAAGGGTAACGAACAAGTTAAATCTTCGAAATCGATCTGGCAACTAGTAAAACTAGCTTGCCGCCTTAAAGTTTTAATTGTTTTTATAATGTTCTTAATTTCTTGCCTTCTGGGAATCGTGGGGTTTTCAAGGTAAAATTGTTTATGTTATTTTAAAAAGAGTTGTTTCACTAGACGCAGGTGTCGAAATTGATTTTAGGATAAAACGTTTCTTATTACTTTCAAGGTTAGAAGATGTGACTATTATTTGGGGAACGTGTCTTATTGAACATTTCAGATGTCTGTTATATAACCAAATAGTTTGTATGGGAAACAAGGTCAGATCGTAGTTATTTCAATCACGTGTTCTTAAGTAAAATTAAAATTGTTTTGTTGTATTGTTTCTATCATTTGTGAATCGCAATTACCATGGGTTCCTATGTCATTAGTTGGAATCTTACTGATGTAACAGACAATTTGTTTTGCACTTCTTAATGCCATCTCTTGCTTTTAAATAAAATAAATTGTTCATATTTTGTGTATCTGAAAAATGACTGTTTACCTTTGATTTCATTTCAATATTTTGTATAATTTTACCTAATATACTCTATAACTCTTCTCACTCCAAGGAAATTCCCGATCCGCTCAGGTGATAAATTTCTTTAAATACTTTTGTATTATGTCCCTTCCATATTTAAGTTCTTTCGCGCAGGCAATGTAATTCCATGTTACGCTCTTCTAGAGTTTATATGTGAATTGTCTATAGACATCTGGTATTACCAACAATCAGCTCTCATCCTAGTTAATTAATTAAATTATTGACTCTAACTAAACTGCGAGCTTATGAGGATGACTCCTACAGATTCTGGTAAACTTGGCTCCGAACCACTGTGTTAAGATGAAGGCCTCTACGAGGTTTGAACGCGGGCCCACGATCACTGTAAAAGGGAGCAAGAATTATTTACTTCGGGTAAATCAGAGCTCCTCTCCGCTGTTTCAGCCTTATTTCGTTATTTATGTCAGCGTTAGAGACAGACTTCCCAATAAATGGAGTCACTGAAACAAAATCTAAGAGTTTCTCGTTAACTACTTTCATTGAGGTTCAATCGCGTGATCGTGAGTCTTTAATGAATAAATTGAGATCTAATCCGCCAAAGAGTTACCAGACTTTAATCGATAATCAAGGTAACTGAACGCAAATCTGATATCAGTTTGTCTATATCTTTCAGTTAGGTGCTAGGATGAATTCTTAAAATGTAGAAGCCTAACTAAACGGAAAAGACCTGCTAGTTTCAGAGTGATGACATTGAAAGTGCAAGTTTAAATTAAGGTAGTGAGGCTATCATGTCTCTCCCTAAACCAAAACAAACAAGAGACAATCTGTATTGTTCCTTATTATTCATTTTTCAAGGAGTATCGGGTTCGATATCCGGTAGGGACACAAGTTTCTCCACGTTAAACTGATGGTCCGAAACTTAGAACATCAAAACTCCCTTTGCACAGAACACGCTTCACGAATCCATTATTCGCACATTAAATTCGTGTGCTAAGCATTGCGTTATATGGCTGTCTGAAAATTTGCAAGCGTCCGTATTAGATAATCGGCTACTATCTCGTACACGTTAGAAATGCGTTAATTTCAGTAATTATGAGCCGTAGTGCCGCGGAACATTAGTGAATCTGGGTGACAGATCTGAGCCAGGAGTCTTAAAGAAATTAATTTTCATTAGTCTGCTGATCTAACATTAGTACACCGTTGACAATTTTCGTGGTATAGATTGCTTTTCTACAATGAAAAAACTTCCGAAGACTCTTGGCACACACTAGCAGAAATCTCTTGATGATTGTGCTCTTTCGAGAACACGGCCTTCGAGTCTTCTTCTCTCCGAGAAGTTGTGATGATACCTCAGGTTTACTTGTATGCCTGGAAACAAAGGTAAGGGCGTTAGGTTTGCCGACAAAATAGTGAGAACCACTGATTGAATTTACATCAAATCTCAGATATTCAACAATCGAAAAGAGCGTAAGCCATAGTGCTATTACAGCCTATAACATTCATTTTATCGGATATTAAACGTCGAATTTAAACGGGGTATTTTTCGAATATTCTAAACTATGTATGCAATTCAAGTATATTCCTGGAGAACTTGTCAAGATAACGCGCAGCGGGCCATATCAATTCCAAGACGTTAGCCACAAGACCATAGAGTCAGGCTAGTACGGTTTGACTTTTCAATGTATATACGATTTATTCAACTTTCAACATTTCGGTAACTTTGAGGGTTTTCTAGTGGGTGGTTGTAAGTATTATATTGTTAAATATTTGGGGATTTATAGTTCGTTAAATATTTGTTTTAGTGACACGTAACCATACAGTTTTAAGACTGGTGAACCATTTACACCTGACTGTAATGGTTGAATTTAATTTTCAAGTCCTTTAGGCAACGTTGGCTCAGGCCGGACGGATGATGAATATATCAATTGGTGGAATGAAGAGAGTGGGAGGAAACGGGAGAATCTTGAGAAAATCCACGCACATGTTTTTTCTCCACCACAAAGTCCACATGGCATGAGCAGGAATCGAACCGACAACACATAGCACTAGAGGTGAGCTCTACCACTGAGCAACTACGGCCCTCCAGAGGAATCGTCTTAGATCTTATCGCTACTGATAAAATTTTGAATTTATTATGGCCCTTAGGAAATTTCACTATGAGCAAAATATTGGTGGGCCGCTCTCAGCTCTCCAAAGCAGTTACACTAATGTCGTATATCGTCTTTTGTAAATTCATTGTTCTTCTGCTTTCGTACTAACATTGGTTTCTTCTTTTCTCAGACACTAAGAATATGTTACTGTCGTTTGGACAGAACCCGAAATTTAATAAAAATCCAAAAACTGGGTTTCGAAAAAAACTAAAGTTAGATTAAGCCCGTCGCTATAAGCGTGTTTCATAATGCATCTTTACACGCGTGACGGCATAGTGACTTGATTTGGAATAAATTGTAAACGATACATTGTTGATATCGGTAGGACTGAACTTTGTGTATAATATAGTTTGACATTCAGTCTATAAATAGTAAGGTAGTAACTCACACATATATGTATATATTTAGTTATTGTCTTCTGCTTCCTGAGATTACACAACATTACTTCTGAAGTTAAAAGATTAACGCATGACGGCGATTTGAGCTAAATGTATTATCCATGTCAAACTTCCACCTTGCATTAATTATTATATTACTTACTGTTTAATTAATTCTCAGTTTCTATTTTTATTTCTTACTAATTTCCTTACCTAAATCTGCCTGTATGTAGACCGTAAATGGCGACTTAACTAACCAGCATTGATATTAAGGTAAAACATATTTAGTTTTTTTCTTCTTATATGAGACGCGCTGTTCCATATCACAAAATAATAGAAATTGCATTCACGAATCTCGTCATTTAAGGAATTACATTAACATAACATTACCAATAGTTATTTTTCAGTTAATATTAATGTCATTACATTATCTAATTCCTGCATCACATTGCAAATGAATTTCTTTATCCATCACACACACAGACACACACACACACACACATACTAGCGTAGCCGAACATACGGGTAAAAGAATGATAAAACATGCAGGAATAACGACATACGGGAACTGAGATGAAAATCCGTGTGTTCCGCGAAGCAAAATACGGAATTCCAGTAGTAAAGTATTTGTATTAATCATTTCTTATATTAATGATCGTGTGCTGAGTATTTGTACCATTTATTGAAGGGAAAGTACTAAACACTCGTCAGGCCATCCAAGTCAAAGCCATCTAAGTCAAAAAGAAAATTTGTCGTGTGTTTTATTACTTGTGTGACAAGCCATTAAGTCTGGATATGCTAATAAAATGTGTACCTGATGGAATTTAACCCCGCCTACTTCCCACCCATATAAGTGAGAGGAGTGGTCACAACTCAAGAAGCACGCTCAATGAATTGTGGAGAGCAGGGTCTCGCTGAAAGTGATGACGTGATGTTTGTGTTTCTCGCTGGCGATCGAAAATACAGAAGACATTCGGCTGTAAACACAATATATGTGCAAGTGACTAAAGAAGAAACATGAAAGAAAACATGGAGGACAGAAAAATGAAAGCAAAAAGGTAGTTTTTAGTTTTTCTTCTTGTCTTATTTCTGAATTCTCCCACCTTCACTCGATGAAAGGGAGTAGCAGAAAGAGCGGGAAATGAGGAAAGTAATTTTATTTGTTTATTTAATTATATAAAACTGGAAGTAAAAATAGAAAAAAATATCAATTTCCTTATTCTTAACCTCTTCTGTCTCAGAGAAAAAAAAAAAGAGAGAGAGAGAGAGAGAGAGAGAGAGAGAGAAAGAAAGAAAGAAAGAAAGATTCTTTCTTTCCATTTTTCGTAAACCTTCTTTTCCGTCTTTCCAGTGGATCGAGCTTTTTTTTAATATTTCACAGTCGAAACACCTGTGTTAATTCAACATTTTTCGGTGTCCCAGAGTGACTACCACTGCCTTGTGTTAAATCAACGCAACACACGGTATTGGTGTTTCTTGTACTAGCAGCAAGAGAAAAGTTGCAGCTGCGGCGAGATTTGAATATGCGTTGCTGAGGTAAAAAAAGTTTAGCGTCTTACCGTCTTTTTAAAAACAGAAAGCTATATAAGAAAAATAACAAACTTAGTAAACAGAATTATTATGAAACAATAAAGTTAGAACATAATGCAATGAGACTGAACTTTTAAGATTAAAACCTTAAGAATGAGATATATTTATTTACATGTAAAAAAGGAGGGGGAGAAGAAGAAAAAAATGAAAACCATCTGAGCTAAATCGCTAGACAG
>JAGDQP010024007.1:14867-28466 GCA_022664845.1 Lepisma saccharinum | reverse complement strand
AATCCAAAAGTTACTTCTCTCTTGCTGTTAGATTTGATTTGTGGGAACTGAACTTTTTACTGTGGGAACTGAACTTAATATTTTAACTACGTTTAAATTCAAAATTTTTATCTCTACTTCTTCTTCTTCTTCTTCTTCTTCTATCTCCCCTTCTCTCTCTCTCTCTCTCTCTCTCTCTCATTTCTCTGCCTCTGTCTAACAGATGTACGATCGGTTTCAATGTTTCATTGTGTGTGTTAAAATTTCTCCGTCCATCAACTTACGTATATTGATTCGTCTCGCCTATATTGTTTCATTTTATCGATACCAATACATGTCTATTTTGAAAAACAAAACGTGCTCATGATGTTTGCTGATTTCAGTATGGGCGAGACGAAGGAAGGAGAAAGAGGGGGTCTGTTTACCAGACACGATTATGGGATAAGAAGGTGCCACTTGGCCGGCATTCGTTGTCGCAATCTTTTTTATGCGTAGTGGGAAAACACTCGGAAAACCTAAGTCAGGACAGTCAGCCGCTGGTACCGAACCGAGGACCTCCGGAGAACGAAACGAACGTTTTACCAAGTAAGGTACGGCGCTCGGAAGAAAGCATACTCGTTTCGATGTTTATCACATGCACGCACACACAATATCGTACGCACGCACACACAAAATAACGTAAATAACAACATAATATCAGAAATTATAAAGGATAAATATCGTGCCCTATTTTTCAGAACTGATAGAAACAGACCTTTTCTCTTGTGTTTCATGCCTAACGTTAGTGTTCTATGGAATTCATTAAGAAAGAAATAAGAAGGAAACCATAGGTTTTAAGTTCATTTTTATTCCCCATGTTCGGTAAGAATATTTTCTATTGGACAATTTGAATTAAACTTTTCAATACACTTCAACTAGTGGCCCACCTAAAATAAAAATGGTGTTAGGTTTCCTGTTTTGGTGTTTGAAATACGACTTACTTACGTTTTTTTATTATTTGCTACACATTACAAGAAATCATGAACATCTTTCCAGAACCCAGGACATGTAATAATGTTTCCTCTTAAAGAAACGAAAATTCCAACCCTTGCTCGTTCACGCACACACTCTCAGAATTACACACCGCCCACTCTACGTTAGTTGGGTGGCCTATCTTGTAGGCTTAGAGAAAAATCGTGTATAACAAAGTCATGTGAACATTATTTTGGCCACGATAGTACATGTTTACAGTCGTTTTCTGTTCCTTCCATTGACAACACAATACCAACAAACAAACCACGAATGACTCAATATCACGAGCCCAACTCGGCAATCTGTTTCAGCACATCCACATAAAGTGAAAACAACACAGTATCAGAGAACGTATCGTACAAATTATTACATTTACAAGTGAGTGCGGTCGTATACAATTCTGGCTTTCATCACCAAAGTTCGTAGACATTACATGATTATTCTAAAGCCGTGTAGCAGTCACTCTTCCAGTTTTAGCTTTCTATTGCACACATTAAAATGTTCACAAACCTACTTATGGTTGTATAGCTGCTCGAAACTCATTAGCAAATTAAACAGCGTTTCAGACCTTTAGCATGTGTTCCGAAAGATTTCGAAACGTAGTATGCAAGCGTATTCAATTCAACACATGAAGAATATACTGAAAAAAAAATCCATTCCGAATTTTTCATGCACCGCGAAGTTTTTCTCCATTCTATGATGGACGATGGAAGTCTTTTTTAATGTTTACTATAGTAAATGGTATTACTTCACTTATCAGTTGTATGTAATTATGACCTTCCTTACATTTTGTAGTAGTGAAGGGCAGCAATGGTGTTGTATCGCTAAGAATTTATCAAGTTACGATAAGCATTCTTCTTTTCTCTTTCAAAGAGATTCATAAGAACTTCTAAGACTTCTTTGTTGCCGTCACTCGCTGAAATTATATTCAGACAAAAATATTTCCAAGCTTCACTTTATATCATTTGATATTTTCAAACGCGATTTCTCGCCAAATTTTCAAAGAACCTAGTAAATTATCACATGTTTTTGTAAACAGAAAGTAAAGACCGTTGACATGCTGTGTCACTTGGCCCATACTGTCATTGAAGACACTTTTTGCCACTAAAACACAATAAAAAGGGACAGTATACAATGCTTGACCACGATGGAGCATTCACACATAAATTAATAGGGGCGTGTGTCATGATTCCTTATGGAAATCGATTAGCTAAGAAATTAACGGGGTGGGAAGTTTCCTTTAGGCCACCCTGTATTTATATAATATTCGCATTTGGCAGGGATCAGAGTAATTAATTAACACGTCAATTTCATCAATAACTTTAATCTAACATTTAAATTATCTTCAGCGCAACCTTTTATATAAAAGTGTATGGGAAATGCGTAACTTCAGCACATAGGTATGAAATGTTGCGTACCTTTCAGGCATTCAAAGCAAAATTTCGAATATTTGAAAGTCCTGTAACTCGCGTTCCGCGATTCTTCGAAACGTAGTACTACAGGAGTGTTCATTTGAATACATCATCAACACACTGTGGAAGTTTCATGCTTCCGCACCTACCGGATACAGTATGCTTGTGAGTATCAAATCGATGAATGATATTTTAAGATGATGGCTTTTCTCTTGTATAATTACATTATGCTGGATATATTTAACACTGAATATTCTTGCTTTCTTTGCATTTTGGATAGCAGAGCTACAAACAAGTATTATATACGAAAAATGTTGCCACAGGTAAAAGATTTACTTCCTGGAAAACACGACGGTGCAACGAAGTTCTAGTTCAAAGGTACAAAATTGTACTTCCTCCACTCGACATTAAATTAGACTTTTCTGATGTAAAAGTGTATTCACTAGAGTACAGATGCGCGTGATGTTCCAATAATAACAACTTTTTTAAATGTCTTATCTTGAAAGCAATTCTTAGAAAGCTTTTAGGGCGATGGTGAAAGTATTTCACGGTAAACATAGGAGTGAATATTACAAGAAATTAGTAGATATTTTATTCATTATTATAAATCTTTGTGTTGCAGAATGTCGTTGAAATTACTGTTTTGACATCTAGAACTTTCATTTCAGATTTATCAACTGTAAGCGAGGAACACCACGCACGTTTTCAGTAGCATATCCAAACCATGGAAGCAAGATATTAAGGTCCCTAGGACACCGCAATGATGATAGATTACGTTTGGCCATTAGTTTCAGATAACACATCGACGTCAGATAAGAGAAACAGTAAATTTAAAATTGTAATTGCCAATTCAATGTAAATGTAGCGATTAATAGGAACTGTTGAATATTTGTATTTCTTTATCGCTGAGTAAATGTCCATATCTTTAAATACTCATATATGCTGTAGAAATTAATATTATCTTGCCTTCTAGAGCTGAATACAGTTTTTAGTTCTTTTATAAAACTTCGAGAACCTTCTATCAGTATTTCCTAGCATGGTGAAGGTTAGTGTGTTAGTTGGGATATGTTTGAAATAAGAACTTTGCAACACAACATTCTGTGTAACTTATGGTGTGTTCGAGATGCTGTAAAATATAGTTTCTTCAATGTGAAAGTGCAAGGTTTTCACATGTGATTTCTTTGGTATTCTTTTGTTTGGGTGATCTTTGTTCGACGGAAATGTATTTTCCACTACTAGTTCTTCTCTTCAAATATCATATTTCACTTATTTCTGGGATAGAACTGTAGGTAATAAGATGCTTAAAGATCATTGAAAGTACTATAATTGAGGATATTGCCGGAAGACGAGCACATAGACCTATCATCCCTTTTTCAGAAATCGCTTTAAACACTCCGCCATGTTCATTTTCACATGTCCTGCAAATTTCAAGTCAATATTTATATTCGTTAGCTTGGTAGAAATAGATATGTAGAAAAGTTTACGCAAGTGAAAACTGTCGTCCTGCTTTCGAACCCTGCTGGCGGACAAAACCTCAACTCGACTATAATCATGTTTCGTTCATGGTTAAGCAATATGTGTGGTGTAGAAAACTTCTTTTTCTCATGTTTTCCGTCTGACAGAAACTTTGGTCAAGCCAGATTACAGATAAAAACAAGTGAATTAGCTCTTCACCAGGAAAGAGACGTTTTGTTCGATTGAAAGTGAATGGGTGAAATTGCTGTCATAGCTAGAATGGTGTTATTATTATTTTTTTTGAAGGGGGCGACCATATTAAATCCAAGATAACTACTTTTTCAAAACGTAATATTTTCCTAAACTACTCTTGATAACACACTTTTATATCAAATTTAGCATCTCTAGCTCAAACGGTATTGAAAATGTTTTTGAAGACCATTTTGAATTCACGATGGTGACGTTTCAAAATGTTGTAATATTTTTGAAAACTACTATTGATAATACAACTTTAGGCCAAATTTCGTATCTCTATCTCAAAAGGTGTTAAAAATAAATTTTGGGGGTCCGCCATTTTCGATCCAAGATGGCATTTTTGAAGACATTTTGTAATATTTTTGTAACTTACTGGTGATGATGTACCGTCATACTAAATTCTGTTTCACTATCTCCAGCCGTTTAGGCTGTGTATTCTATGAAAAATTCATTTTGGCGGCCATTTTGGATTCAAGAGGATGACTTTCCCAGCATTTTGCAATAGTTTCTTAAACTAGTAGTGATGATGTACCGTCAGACCCAATTTCATTTTTCTATCTCCAGTCGTTTAGGTAGTGAAATTGGGTTCCCAACACCTTGGTCTTTTTAGGTGCGACATACTATTGTAGTTCTTGCAGATTGATTTTTTCCCCCTCTCAAGAACGAGGAGATTAGATGAAATATTTACTGAGGCAATTTAACAAAGCTATTTTTATTGTAATTTTCAATGTTCTTTTGTATTAAATACTGTGCTTAGAATTGTATGTGCTGTCTTTCTTCAACCTAATCACAATGAAATCTTTGCGCACATAACATCCATACACAATTTTCAATACATTTTCATGCAAACATTGAATTCTATCAGGTTAGTTAACAGTTTTCAAAACTATTTCTATGCTCTTTATACTGGTGTGTCATCAACATAAATATTATTTTAAAAACTACTTGGTAACCTTGAACCTAAATCTTTACCAGCTGTTTACCGAAAATGCGTTTTTGATCTACGTATGTGCCCTCTTTTCGGCAATGTCTTCAATTTAAAAGTAATAATTTTCTTTAAAAATTCTCCCACAGGAGAAATATCGACACTTCGTGGAAATGAATATTACATGTATAATTAGTACCACCAACTGAAATTCTTGGCAGATATATTCTTTAAACCCTTGTAATATTAATATACTATAGGTCCCTTAAAGTTCGAGAAGCCATGTTTAATTTTACAGATTAGAACTCTTTAACCTTGTCAGTTACAGAAAAACGTTTCAAATAATAATTGTAGTTTATAACATAGTAAGCATGAAAAGTTAAGTACAAATTTTCTTAACAAAAAAATACTTTTCTAGTTATAGCAATATTATAATTATACAGCTGTCACATTGAAAAATGGTGACCATTTTACACTTACAAGTTGTGAGTTACAAAATCTTTTCAAATAAAATTTGTAGAACGTTATCTAAAAAACAAAAAGTTATGTAGAAATGTTGTGAAAATTTTACACTTTTTTGCGTTATAGCCATATCACAATTTAACGCCCGTCCTATATATGTAAAGTCACAGTTTCAACAACTGTCCATACTGTAATAAAGGCTATTTTAAAGGAATCCAGGGCACTGGAATAATGAATATCATAGAGAAAGTTTGATGACCAGGGTTAGGATTTTCAGGTCTGCACCTTTTCCTTGTAGTGAAGATTAGAGATTAGAGGTCTCTAAAAGAAGCCAGTCTGTGACATGTTGCCTCCAGTTGAAAATGGAGGTAATTTTCTAGCACCTTTTTCCTTTTTTGAAACTTTTATCTATGTTTTGCTCCACTCTGCTCATAATCTTTGTTTTTCTTCCTGTTTTTCTCTTTTTGATGCTACTTTTTAACATTTTCCACAGCACGTCTTATCGTTTACTTTACTTTTGGATTCCATTTAGATTTCATTTTACATTACGTATTATGATAGTCAAAACGGGAGTGAAAGCAAAGCACACGTGTAACAATGAAGAATTCTACTCGCTAACATTTATTAAGAGTAATTTGTTTCTAATTGATATATCTCTAAACCACAATTCTTTGTAACGGATTTAACATTGTTTACGTCAGACGTGAGCCTAGTGCACAGATATCGTGTGAGTAGTCTATCTACAATTTATCATTGTATGTTGATTACAGTCTCTTTTTTCCATTTTACTGGAATCATCTGTGTTGTTAGTGAATGTACATTTTTGGTTTAACAAATTTAACTGAAAATTTCGTATTTCCAGCACGAATCATCAAAAAGAACAATCTTCAAACAATCCCGACTACTTCTATTTCGAAATTCCTTTGAGCAGTCTTCTTCGAAGATCCAGAATTTAAAGGAAATTAACATTGATGTGTGTTCAGCTCTTACACAGGCGGCAATTCCACTTCATAAGACCAGTAAGCAATCTGAAGTTACTGGGAACAACCCCAGCGGCTGCCTGCCTTGATTTTCTCAGTGCTTTTCTTGCCATACCTGTGAAATGCTGGGATGGGACCTACTAACCAGGCCGTGTCCGACTACCTTCAGACATCCTTTCTTTCATTTTATCCCGACCTGAGTCAGAAATGCCTAAAGTCCTTAAATAAATTCAACGTCTTATCTCCAGATTGAAACAAACTTACTCTTAAAAAAATTGAGAGACGCTTAATTGTAAGGTGCAAGAGCTTATTTTTTCCTTCCTCTGATAATTGTGGTATGTAACCTAACGAATTTAATTATCTCTGTACCTATAATTTTAACTAATAACTTATTATGTAATTTTCAAATAAATATACTAAACCAAATAATTTTGCCCCTTTTCAATACTATTTTAGCACCTTTCCTCTTCCCTTTTCAATATGAAAATTCCCCCTAAAATCCTAACCCTGGTGATCACCAACTGAGTGCACAAATGTTTTTTTTTCTTTTCTTTTTTTTTTTAAAAAAAGCAAGTTAATTCAAAATGTGTAGTTTTTCACAAAATGTATGCATCATCTTTTATGATCTGTATATTACAAACTAATTAATTCTATGGCTTACAGAATTCGCAAGTTTATCGGCGCAATATCGAACGTTCGCTATTGGATTCTATCCTTGAAACCATCAAGACAATTTTCATCACGAACACCTACTTCTTCAACATACTTTCTATACTATCCTCCAAACGCCACCTCGGTCTTCAAAACGGTCTCGTTCCATTCGGCTTTCCAACTAAGATAGACTACAATATTTGATTTTCGCCCATCCAAACTATATGACCTGTTCATCTTAGTTGTCGCGATTTCATTATTATTACAATATCGGGTGACTCATACAGTCCGTGAAGTTCTTCAATATACATTCTCCTCCATTCTCCAGTCGTTTAGCCCGTATCTTTCTCAAAACCTCATTTTCAAGCACACGTAATTTATGTTCATCTACTAGTGCCGCACTCCATCTTTTGTAACCGTAAAGAATTCCCGGCAGAATAACAGGCCTGAATATTTTCTATTTCAAAGCTACAAGTTTTACTTTAGAAGTTCTACTCTAACTTAAAAAGACAGTCTCTTAATTTGGAGAACAAAGTTCATTCAATGGAAAAGGTCAATGAATTCTTAAAATCCAAAGTTGGTACACAACTAGACACAGACAGGGACAGTCTGCAAAACAAAAGAACAACAAGATTAATAATAAATGTCTCTTTACTACCTACTTACTTAATTTGTAGGTTGCGTTTCCAACCAGCAACGGGTTTGATTTTCTTTTAAATCTGAAGTTTTTACGTCATAGCTCTCCTTCTGCTCTTTCAATAATTCCAGGTGTACGGTATAAGATGACATCATAAAACGTGCGTGATGTATTTTGAACACGGATATCAGCAACAGTTTCCACAATTCGATAGCGTTCACATTTATCTATTTCTTGTTATTTTTCCATGCAATTTCTCGGTTAATAAAATCAAATCATGATCCATGAAAATTCATCTTCCGGTACAATATTCGTCTATATTTCTTCTGTAAAAATGCTCGTATACTGGAAGGAGGATTTCAATCCTCTCTTTAAATTGTTGGACATTAAACTGAAGTTGTCCCTGCTCCCATCTATCCTCTTTACTATCTGAATTTACAATTTTCTCCACTTCACAAGTTACATGAACTGTTTGACTCCTTTTACCAAAATCTTTATTGGAGATAATTCATCTGCCCTCATCTTTCATTGCGTCTCAATTATTACTTGAGAGATGATGAGAAAATATAAATTAGAAGAAAATGAGCACTAATATATATTGTTCAAAAAATCACATTCTCACTTAAGCATAATCAGCATTTGAAACTTGGTTAAAACTTTATAGTCTAAAAATGAATAATGGGCAGAATTTTCCAACATGGCTTCCGTAGCAAACTGGGATTTTACGTGACTCTTAGTTGAAAAACATTTTTATTGTATGATTTTTTTTTTGGATAAAACTCTAGAATTTATGGGCTATAAAGCATAAATGCCGTATTATTTCTGTATAAATCGTATACGAAAGTGGTAAGATTACATTGTTTTATGTTTGGACAATTTTCGTGCTGTACACTCATTGTTTTAAGGGACTAATGGGAAAATCTTACCAAGTCCAATATTTGCAGAATATGGCAACCCAAACATACGTGGATATCGCAACATTATAACACGTTAACTTTTAATACTATTGTAGAAAGCATGCGATATTTTCTATATATGCATATCAAACATTCTACGAATCTGAGTGTAAATTTCTCACTATTATTTGTTTTTATCTGTAATTGTAAGAAAGTTTACAAAATGAATAAGATTTTGATCCTTCGAAAGAAAATAAAATTTTAACAACAATCTAAAAGTTTAGAGTTTAATACAGTTTTGTAATACACGAAAGTTTGTGTGTATATATGATATTAGGCAACAGATTGATGTATGCATACGCAAATGAATGTTTAGCAGTAATACTTTCAATGAGTCCTCTGTCTATTTGACAATATATTCATTCATTTCTTACACGCTAAGTTCAAATATCTAACTTCCGCTCGATTTGAGCGGAAAATTTAATTTTTGAAAGTGGAATGAAAGACCACTTTTTTTTAGAATGAATTTATCATCGAAGATGAAACATTTCCACTCGAGGAAAGATGGTAGTCTATTTCGATGGGATTGCGACCGAACCACGCTCACAGAAATCATGTGTGTTAACCTTTTGACCATATCCTAGATGTATATCAAAACACTCCAGTTCAACTGGAAATCATGACTGTTGGTTTGGTGCCAATAAAATGGCCGTTTTGACGCCTAGTTGGAAATTCACCTCAGTAACAAAACACAGGTATTGACACTGAAGTCTGGCGTCTAACATCACAAGCTCTGTACACGTCCAGCTGAGGCAGTGTGTTTTTGAACAGGGTCATATAAAAATGCACCATGGAGAATGCACAATTGCGTTTTTTTTTTTACTTTATGAATTTAAACTGGGGCATTGTCTACAGCAAGCAGATAAAACATTAATACTAGATTTGGAGCAGCAATGGCCAATTCGCTGTCGGTTTATCACATTTCATTCCGGTGACAAAACATTGCGAAATGAAGCCTGTGTGCGCCGGCCAACATCATGTTCGGATGAGCTGCTCAGGAATATTGTTGAATTGGTAGCTCAGAAAAGTGTTCATGCCATTGCAGACGAGCTAGGCATAAACCATTGCACTGTCAGTTGGCGGCTCATTGCGATCTGTAAGGTGAACAAAAGTTGGGCTCAAGGATGCCAAATGAGTTGACATGGGCCAACAAGAATCGCCGTCTGAGGTGTGGAGTTCTCTGATTGAAAGCAATAACCGGAAATATTTCCTGTATCGGATTGTTATTTCAGATGAAGAATAACTGCCGTGGCAATTGTAAACGGCCAGGACAATGGTTAGATCGTGATCAACGTCCAGGAATGTGCCCTTATGTTGCATGGCAATGCCTGCCCAAATGTAGCGCGAACAACGGAGCAAGTTATCCATGAGTTGCAATATAAAACCCTTCCTCACCCGCAATGTTCCTCAATCTGTCTCACACTGACTACCACCTCTTTCGGGATCTCGACCAATTCTAGGCAGGGATGACTTTCCTTATGGCCGGACGGGGTGCAACATGCAGTTGAGGATTTCTTCGCATCGCAGACACCAGAGTTCTTTCGCCACGGAATCCAATCGTTGGCTGAGCGATGGAAACAGTGTGGGACTGCAGGCGGCCACTACTTTGATGGACCTAGTAAATTAGATTTCATTTTTGAGGTCTTTGGCCACGACGCACCTGGGTCGAATATTTTGTTTCCACCATTCCAATATTTATTCTTACCTCAACTTTTGTGACCATTCTGACAGTAACTGAATGAGTTTTAAACAACATATAAAAATCCAAAAGTCAATTCTATATTCCTGTTTGATTTCTGGGAATATGTAATTAATAATTTTATTTTTATACTTTTGCATTCCACTACATTTGCATTCCATATTTATATTTGTTTTCTGTATATTTCTCTCTCTCTGCATAAGCCATAGTGCTGTTACCGCCCATAACATTAATTTTATCATATCTCTCTCTCTGTCTCTGTCTCTCTGTCTCTCTGTCTCTCTCTCTCTCTCTCTCTCTCTCTCTCTCCCTTCTCTGTCACTATTTAGAAGACATCCACCGGTTTCCATTTTTTTATTGTTTGCGTTTAAATTATGCCCTGCATCATCTTACGTATAATGTTTTATCTCGTCTTTATTCTTTCATTTCACCTGTACACATTCATGTAGATCTGAAAAATCTGTCTTTGTGTTGTTTATTGATTTTCGTTCTGTGGGAGAGACGAAGGTATTAAGAGATAGATCAGGCTTGATTTTAAGATAAGGAGGTGTCATTGGACGGCCTGGATTCACGGCGTTCAGAGTTAAAATGATTTTATTCGAAATGTACATGACTTCCTATATGACTGAGGATATCAGAAGAATTTTAAATAACAACTGTTATGCTGTTAATTTTTGTTGTGGTGACCATGTATCTAAAACAGCGGATATAGTTTTTTGCTCCCGTAGCAATGTACGGAAACCTCAATGACTCAAAAACCAGAAGAGGTAGAAAGATGAACCGGAAACCGTTCTTTAGTTTATGAAGTGTACTTTGAATGTTTGGAAACAACTTTTCTGAAAAAATGAATACCTTTGTTCTAGACTGAACAGTGCGTAACGTATTGAATAAAATTGCAATTTGAAACCAAATTTATTTTGTAAAATAATTTAACATAAAGCTGCAATTTTCTGTAATGTTTAGACCTACAAACAGATTATCAGCATGCAAAAACATGGCATTAAATCACACCTCTTCTCTTCTATGGTTATTCAAACATGGACCTTCGCCGAAAAATGCCGGATTTCGGGCTTAAACATCTCACAAAGAAATATCACTTGTGTCAGCAAAGTCGAGTAATGGAGCTAAATGTATTCAAAAGAACATCATTAAGAAATAATCCCAAAATTAGTGATCCCGAAAACAAGAGCACCGTTGTCGTTTGAAAAATGAAGAGTTTGCTAAATAGCAAAGATTTGTTTTGTAATGTTCGGTGTCAAATTCAAATTTAACCAATTGGTGAAAATGATACTGTTTTTCACTTGATAATCAGCAGCGAATACTAGGGAGAGCATAGTGGCGTAGCATTTAAATAATTTAATTAATTGAATTTAGTTAATTTGAGGAGCTATTATCAATCGATCATTAACTGGCAAGTTCCTAGCCCTGTTGTTTTTGCTTTGACATAACACATAACAACCGTTGTGAACATTTATGTGAAGCTCTGCCATTTATACTGTGTGTTGATTGTGCGAATGTGTATTACTTCAATCACTCTGCAGAAAATATTTACTTTTGTGTTACGTTGTGAAAATCTATTGTTTAATTTGTTTTTCCAAATAACGTTATATTATTTAAGTATAATTATCGTATTAGTCTACATTTTACCCCCTTCATTTAATTAATATTCCACCAACAATACATATTTCATACATCGACTGTCTATTATTAACTATTAACTACCAACTGGAGTTTCTATAATTTTCTTGAGATTTACGAGGTCACAAATTTGGGATTCTTCTTTACTTATAATCTTCTTTCGAATACATCTAGTCAAATTACTCGACTTTGCTGATACGAGAAAGATCTCTTGTCAGACGGATCCTAATGAGAAAAATCTTAAATTTTGTGTCAAGTAAACTTTGTCACACTCACAGTCATTATCAACATGCACGGCAGTGCATGAGCCAAGTTCTTCACGTCAGAAAACGTCAGCACTGCCAGAAGCATGTTATACAGGAACAAGAGTTTATGGCAAAATCGACGATTTGGGGGCCCCGTAAGAAAAAAGATGTTAAGATAGGAATATGAGCTTTTGCCGTTAAGGAGATATGGTAAATATGTGCAGATGTACAACATTTCATATTCGTATCTCAAACTATGTTTTAGTTGTGGACCCCTGAAATTGCACATTTTAGGCTAACGTACTCACTCACTCATTCACTGACTGACTAACTCACTCATCATATTGTTTAGGGTATTAAGAAACCTTTTAAAAATTTGAAAAAGTCGCCATTTTGGATTCAAAATGCCCGCCAACCCTAAAATTTTAAAGAATACACAGCCTAAACGACTAAAGATAAAACAGTGAAATTTGGTATGAAACTACATCATTGATAGCAAATTAAGAATCCTTTTAAAAAAATGAAAAAGTCTCCAGTTTGGATTCAAAATGGCCGCCAACCCTAAAATTTTAAAGAATATACAGCCTATACGGCTGCCGCTAGAATAATGAAATTTAGTTTGGCAGTACAACATCATTAGTAGGTTATGAAAATATTACAAAATATTTCTAAAGACGCCATCTTGGATCCAAAATGGCGGGCGTCATAAATCCATTTTCCAACTGCTTGAGCCAGAGATACGAAATTTGGCATAATGATGTATTATCAAGAGTAGTTTAGGAAAACATAACAACGTTTTAAAAAATTCACCATCTTTGATTCAAAATGGCAGCTGAAATACCATTTTTCACATCGTTCGAGATAGAGAAATGAAATTTGGTATGACAGTGTATCATCACGAGTATGTCACGAAAATATAAGAAAACGTTACAAATGTGTCCATCTTATATCCAAAATGCCCGCCTAAGCCCCACTTTATACCGACTGAAGCTAGAGAAACGAAATTTGGTATGAAGGTGTACCATTACGAGTAGGTTAGAATAAATTCCCAGCGGGAGCCTGATTGCGATAAAGGGGTGCGCCCCAGCGAGGCCACCTTGGAATTCTTGGCGCAGCGCCCCAATGAGGCGAAGCGAGCATATAAATTACACAAGTGTAAAAAGCTGCGAAATACGAGCAAAAACACCAGGGGTGCAAACTGACCAGTCAACTCCTTCAACCTTAAAAAGTGGTGAAATGGAATATGGATGAGCCTAGTTCCTCGCGCCAACTTCCAATACTCCTGCGTGTCCCA
>JAGDQP010024007.1:0-14467 GCA_022664845.1 Lepisma saccharinum | reverse complement strand
GAAAAAGTTTTTGTGCGGCCATTTTGATTCAAGTTAACAACTTTTTCCACACCATTCGAGCTATAGAAACGAAATCTGGTATGAAGGTGTACCATCACAAGTAGGTAACGGCAATGTAAGAAAACTTTTTAAAAATCGCTTTCTTTAATTCAACATAGCCGCCCAAATACCATTTTCCAAACCACTGAAGCTAGGGAAACGAAATTTGGTATGAAGGTGTACCATCACGAAAATGTTTCAATAAATGGATCAAACCACCGCTATGAGCGTGCAGCCCCCGAGGCGATATGGGAAAATGTCTGCACAACATGGGGCGCTGTCCCCAGAAAGTCTGATCACAATAAAGGGGGCGTAACCCTAAAAAATTGAAGTTGGGGCGCACACGGAATTCTTGGGCATCACACCCAGCGAGGCGAACCCAGTATATATATATACAAGTATAAAAAGCTGTGAAATCCTAGCAAAACACCAGATGATGTTCGAGCCTTAGGGTTGGTGGTGGTGGATTTTAGGGCCGCCAGCAGGAAGCAAATTTGCTGTATCATCACAAGTAGGTTACAATAAATATGGCAAAGCTTCCCTATGTTTCAATAAATATCTCATTCCCACGGGTGGTGGGTATGGGAAAAAATCTGCAACATGGAAGCACAGTGTCCTGGAGAGTGGTTACGATAAAAGGGCGTAAGTACCCAAAAACTCGAAGTTGCGGGCGCAGCCAGCTACGGGGGGCGAGGACCTAAACGAGGCCGAGCGAGCGAGTATATATATTATACACGTACAAAAAGCTGTGAAATCCGAACAAAAACACCAGAGGTGCAAAAAGTGGAGCCAAGTTCTTTAGCCCTAAAAAGGTGTGAAAGGGAGACGGATGAGCCAAGTTCCTTGGTGACAGCATGTAACGGGAACAAAGGAACTTGGCGCAAGGTGGCAAGGTTCATGATCCTCAAGCTATAAGGGTGGTGGGGATCCTAAAACCCACTACGTCCACCGCGACTAACCGTAAGGCTGTTGCCAGCTCGCGCGAAGTTCCTTTGTTCCTGTTACATGCTGTCACCAAGGAACTTGGCTCATCCGTCTCCCATTTCACACCTTTTTAGGGTTAAAGAACTTGGCTCCACTTTTTGCACCTCTGGTGTTTTTGTTCGGATTTAGTTGACACGGTAAATACAAAGTTCTCAACGACCAAACAGTTAACGTTTTTCAAAAGGTAACATTAATAAACTACTATATTCGGTATATTGTGATGAGTAGAGGGTGGATCGATATGCACAGAGAATAGCTATAATATGCACGCAAAGATCCCGTTAAAATGCCATAAATGTTCTCTTAAATATGCAATAAAAAGGAAAAGGAAATATTGCCAAAAAGATAAAAAGCTGATTTAAACTACTCATTTTTCTGCAGACTATACACAATGTTGATATCTTCACTATCAGCCTTCTTTCACTCATACAGTGTATCAGTTCTGTTCGTTGCTGCTGTTAGACCTATTACAGTAGATGAGAAGATTCTTTTCAACATTCTCTGGTACAAAAATCCTCCGTTTATCGGTAAGGATATTTTTATACGCAGAGAGAGTTCACAACACTAAAAAAGACTGTCAGTTGTATGCATTTTAATTTTAGGAATTTTACTACATTCTTCCCTAGCTTAACATGTTTCAGCCCAGTTGAAGTTCTAAAGATCTCAATAGACGTCTTCGTTCTAGGCTTCGTGATTCTAGGGTATTTACATTTCATTCATTGTTGTTCTCGCAAGTGCAGACAAGTAGGCCTATATTAAATTATGTCAACGCAAAAAAGTTTGATTGTCGATAGGTTCTCACTTTCTTGCAGTAGCATGCCAAGGATTACAATTAAGGAGATCAAATAACTTTGTGCTTGAAATAATAATAAAAATAATTTAGGTAAGGTAAAATTATCTCCTGTGCAATGCGAACGCACCGTAAACGGCACGGGAATGTGGAGGTAGTACTCCACATTTTCTTGCCTTACGACCCGAAGTGAGGTGAGATCGAAAGATTTTACTTTCCGGGCCCCAGGCGTATCAATGACACATGTAAGTCTCACCGAGCGGCCGTGGCTCAGAGATAGAACATTGCTTTAGCATTCATGAGGACCTGGAAACGATCTCAGCAGCTGTCCACTATCCCGATTGAGGTTTATCCGGGGTTTTTCATCAGTCCCACCAGGCAAAGTAGGTCCTGGCCAACTCTGCAAAACTTCACTTACACCCTCCCAATTTTGACTTTACACCCCCAAGCTGAATATCCTGCCGGTATCCCTGGTTCAAACGCAAGTAGATCGTTAAAATTATGCGTTTTGCTGGTTATCGGGTATAAATTGGGTCAGGGCGGGTCTGAAACCTATACCCGATGACCCGTTTCAACTCTGCTCAATGTGGAGGTGGAGTGAGCACGGTCTGTGCTTAAGTCGACCATCCTCGCTGATGCATTCCTTGGTTGCGCGTTATCTCACCATATGATGGAATTGGGCCTTTCTTAAGGTCAGGATTGATTCCTCACCTTATCTGTGTACATCGCAAGCTACAATTAAACGCATTAAACAACAAGTTTGTATGTTAAACCATGTAAAATAGACATTTTTAACGACAAGAAAACATGAACATTGCACCAAATTGACAGTGCCGGAATAGGGTAGGAGAGAATATGTTTTAACTCGAATGTACCATACCGGTGTTTGCCTAGTGTGATAGAAAAAAAAACCGGCCAAAACTTCATTCATTCGTTTTTGGAATACACTAAATACACTTACCAAATAAGATACCTGCAGCATCTCGTTTCTGATTGGCGTGCTTTTAATATAAAGATTATTTTTTTAAAAAAATCCTACCTTTACATGTTTCCAAACAAATGACTGATTTATATAAGTACAGTATATGTAAGATTAGAAGAGTCGTGAGATACTGAAAATCCAACATCGAGCAGCCATAGCTGAGTTAGCAGAGTGTTGACTTCGCATTCGGAAGTCACGGGTTCAAATCCGGAGGAAGATGATCCTGACTAGGGCTTTTCCAATTTGTACTTTTATTCAGAGCAGGTAGATTCCGGGATGATATCTTCAAACCTAGGCCCTGGTCGACTATTTCGGTATTTCAATTCCCTCTCCTATACCGACCTGAGCCAAAGGTGCAGAAAGGCTATTAAGCCAAATCTTCCGCGGAGTCACTTGTTTGTCAATAACTTTTGGTGTTTGTACTTTGAATTAATAAATAAAATTAACACACAACCACTGACCCACAGTATTTCTGCTAAATGCGCTCATTCGGAGAGTAAAACAAATAGAACGTCGATCTCCCAAGTAAAGACAGCGATACTGGAATACGAAACAATCTCAAGCTGACAAGCAGTATTAATAATGACGATGGGGACTAAAATTGCCCAGAACTTTTCTTTGTCGCTAACACAAGCAACAACATAGTTTCGACTACCGTCTTTTAAAGAAGTGCAGTGTCAATCAAGCCTCTGTTTTCTTTCCCCCTCAAACACGTACAATAAAGATAAGGTGACTAAGCAAAGAACAATCAAAATAAAAGTTGAGAGGCGAGGTGAAACCAACATTCTGTTTCAATGCCGATATAAATATAATCCCAGTCGCCACTATATTAGATGTTTTGAAAGATAAACATCTTTCTTTGTCGGTATATTCCATAGTCTCGTTTTCCAACAGCTGCGATGTCAGTTTGGTATCCTTCAATTTTTCCCTTCGGACAGCGTGCTGTTTAAATAACGGTTAATAATCTCTCAAAGAGTTTCAATTCCAGAAATAGAGAAAACAGTGTTTTACAAAAGTTCATACGTAAAACGTCTTGAAATATGCTAGTATATTCACTAATGAGCAAAATATGTACGTACCAGGGGGGGTCCAGTTCGCGTTCCCGCGGTTTTAGCCGAGAGCGTGACGTTTTGCATGACGTCACCTGACTAGCAGCGCAACGAAGTAGGTATGGGAAATGGGAAAAGCTCTAGGCATTAACGTAGAGTAAATATGTCCTATTTACTCTATGGCATTAATGAAACATAACATAAGAGCGTGGAATTTTACTATATACATTGTTGTAAATAAGAAATTTATAATTATTGATTAAATACGTTGAAATAATATGTAAAATACTTTCGAAAAACATTGTTTTCAATACTTGTTGTGTTTTAGCTAAAAACCCGTAACACAGGAGAAAGGTAAAAAAAAAAAAATGCTACTGCTGTTTTTTCTTTTCCATATTGTTTATTGGAAACTGTATCAATAATGAATGCATATTTTGTGCATCTTTAAAAATAATTGGGTGGCTCGGCGGGAAAATATGGTAAAGACTAGCAGACAATTTTCAGTTTATCAAAGCATAGGCTAAATATTGTCAGCACAATGTGAAGAAGTTTGCTGAATTCTTAATTTTATTTATGGCCTTTCTTAAGGCACCACCCCTGCATTTGCATGTTGAAAAAGGTAAACCCTGGAAAACCTCAGACAGGATGGTTAGCCGTGGGGTTCGAACCCACGTTTCTACCTACTGCCGCTCCAAAGTCCGCGACGTTACCGCCTGTTGATGCTTTTCCTTAGTTCTTTACACGTACTGTAAATTACTACAAATTACAATGTTATCACTACAGACCGGAAGTTATGGCAAAATGACATAGGCCTAAATGCCATATTTTGCACTTTTTTTAAAAAAAACTTTGATAATGCCATTTCTTAAATTGGGAGTAATTAGATTCCGAATTAATTTGCATATTTACCATTTCCCGAATGCTGCTGCTTGTTAATTTTTCCTTAGAACGGGAAACGCATTTCACTTTGCTAATTGTTTGAGCGGAATGCATTGTCAGTCATAAGGAATTTAAGGTCCCTTCCCCCGAGTCCCTTCACCAGCCGAGCGCCGAGATGGCATCTTAAGAAAGGTCCTGGCCGATACCTGCCCAATCCTGGTCCTGGCCTGAGCCGTAGATGCTAAAAGACCTTATAATAAAATTCCCTTCAATTCAATAATACCCGAAGGCCATAAAAATTCCATAATCAATTCTCTGTCAATAATTATTACTTATATCTAGTCGCAAGTCAACATAAGTTCTTACAGCTTACCGTCTATAATAATTTATATATATATATATATATATATATATATATATATATATATATATATAATAATTTTCATATTGTAATTTAAATGGGTTAACTTTTGCTAGTCAGCTCTCATGGTCTAGGCGGTAGTTTCGTGGGCAATGGATAGGCATGAGAGTTCGAACCCCGCGGCCGACCATCCTGACTGAGGATTACCATAGTATGTGTTTCACCATGTAAATACCGGGATGGTACTTTAAGTAAAGCCATGGCCGATACATTCCCCACCCTCGACCTATCACATCGCTGCCTGAACCAAAGTTGCCAAAAGGCCATAAGTGAACTCAAATTCAAAACATCGACACAATTGAAAAAAACAAAACAATTACGGACAATTAATTAAACCCCCCGCTGTTAAAATTTATAACAGTTACAGAATATGAAAAATAGGTTTAACCGAAACTATAACCGAGAAACCTAGAGTATTTGAAATTGAGATGTTTTCAATGTACTTCTTTTGTAACCGAGCTTTTGAGAAGTTACCAGAAACTTCATAATTGCAGAATATTTAATCTGAAGTGTGACGTATATAAAATCACTAACAGCTCAGTGCAAGAGCAGGAAACCTTTAAAATATTATTTCTGGTCGAATTTTTAAAGCTTGGAGTATATTCGTTTAATTATTTTATTGGAGTATTTAACTTCAAATTGTTGCGAGAGCTATACATTCAATGCTGCACATCCGACAGTATCGCTGCTTGATAGTCAGATGACGTCACGCGCTCTCAGCCAATTCCAGCAAAGCAGCGAACTGGACCTACCTTTCTCCTCATCCACCTACCTTGGTACGTACAACTAAAATTTGTCGTTTCATGCGGAATAAAATCTCCATAATTTAATTGCAAACAATCTAATTAGAATTTTTAGTCATGCAGATCAAAATAGATATATGCAAAATCATCCGTACAATAAGGACCCTCGGATAGTGAATATATTTGGGTCTAGTATAAATGCAATTGTATTGTTATTTTCGTTTGTTTCGTTATCAAGCATTTTAGTGCGCTTCACAGTAAATCTCATCCACAATTTTAATAAATATTGCGCTTTAACACGCTATATCAATTATTTTTTTGTCCAATACTTAGTCTAATCATCTTAAATATTTTGTTCGCAGAAATATAGTTGAGAGACAAATCTCATCTCATATTCAGCCTGACATCTATCAGCCAAATTATTAGTTTAATGCTCGTACTTAGTTACTACTTGCTTTGAGTAAACTACAGGCAATGCTATGACGAGAATTTCAATACCGTATTTACATACGTAGTGATTGTAGTACTGACGAAAAATACGAAAAAAAGGCGTTAAATTAAAATAGGACAATGAGTGAAACAAAAATGCATTAATAGCCTTGTTTACTATGTTCGGTTCCTTAATGATCATATCTACGTTTGTTGATGTGATTTATGACCAGTTTGATGCCAATTTTGTGTTGTAAATAATGGCTGAAATAGTCGGAATCGAACCGGAAGATTGAGATATTAGAAGATGTTTAATTAGTAAGAAAGTTCTGGTTGGACAAGATGATGTCAATTCAGTGTGCTTGTAAATACAGGTGTTTATACATAGATATTTTATGCATATGTTTTTACTTCTTTCGAAATTGGTATAGTTTCGTAATTTTCGAATTCAGAATTGGCGCAGCCTATGTGGGGAATGATAATTAAGATAACTGATATAAGACTGTAACACAGGCTGTAGTTTAGTAACTCACGTTTAACACCGAAGTTGACTTTTCAGCAATCATTGAAATAACTGTACTTGTTTGTGCATACTAATTGAATCTGCGATTGTTGTCTTACTCATTAATCAGTTGTTGTTTCATGAATAGGGTTGCAGCCCTTTGATTAATAAATTACGGGACACTAAGAAAATAGTACCGGATAATACCAAAAAAACACGGTACAAATCTCAAATGTCCTAAACAGAAAATAACTATTTAGACCCTGAAATACTGTGGCTACCAATACAGTTTAAAAGCTACTTAATAGTCAATAACACAGAGAAAACGTCTTACTTGCGAATAGTCACACTGCAAAAAAAACTGGGGTGCAGCAAAATGGATATATCAATTTCCTAAATAAAGTTGGCGTTAGTATCTGTACTGAACAGGAAAATAATTATGTTAATTCAACACTTTTCGGTGACCCTGGACAACCATAGCTTTTTATGTTGAATCAAAACAAATCATAGTGTTGTATCACCGAAATCACACACCAAACGGTGTTGATTTTACGCAAACAAATGATGGTCGCTCTGGAACATTGAGAACTGTTGAATTAATGCAGCTACTTTTTTTTGCAATGTGTTAACAACTAGAGCAAATTGAAGACGCGAGTATCGTGTCCTCATCGCCAGCAAAATTATTTTTTCAGAACTATTTGGAGTAGCTTCTCTTTAAGTAGAGCCTACATGGAAACACTTCCGGTACGGCACAGCACTCTTGAGTTAACAGCACTTTGCATATGCCCACCCCTAACCGGGGCTGCGCTCTTCCCCTCAGCTCACACCGCCCAGCTCCCTTCAGACGCACCGTGCCCCTCTTGCAGGCTCTGGTGGATGTATATACATCCTATTTTTAGTGATCTCTTTTAAAATTATCAGTCACAACTTTCATTAAACTTCTTTTTGTGTATTTACATAAAAAACGAAAATACTTTAATTTTCTTTAAAACAAATATGTAAACCCGACGCCAAATTTCGACCCCGGGACTTTTGGATCAGCTTCCCGAGGCGTCAGCCACAAGACCAAACTCGAGATGACTGATTGAACGCTTCTCGTGACAAGCTACGCGAAAGTGAGCTATTTGTACCGGAAATGTTTCCACATGAGTTCTATTCATAACAGAAGCCACTCCAAATAGTTCTTCAAAAAAATATTTCTCATCGCCAGGTATCATGTCAGTCTTTGTTCGTCAGTCTGCACTGTAAACTGTTGGAAGGGAGTTCGTCCTGTGTATATATTTAAATTGTTGAAAATATGTGGGTGAATTGACTACTTTTAATACGGGACGCGTAAATATTACCTAAAATACGGGACAGATGGCAACCCTACTCATGACATATTATTATGGGCTGCGATAGAAATAGTGACGGCCAAACTCATAGTTGAATCATTTTCAGAAGGTCTCCTAAGTATCCATTAGCAAACGCAATTGTCTTATCTTACTGCAGGGTGAAGCATAAACATCTCGCGGTTTAAAAATAAGAATACAACTTTATGTTTACCTAAAGATATTTTGCACAAATATCTTGGGTAAATTAAAGATGTATTCTAATTTTAAACGTCGTTGGGTATTATTTTATGGTCCAACCTTATTATGTAATATAAGGTGATTCATATATAAGCATGAGATAAGAGATATAACAGAACCTTGATATTAAGGTTATTTTTACAACTTTGATGCGGTAGCAGTTATACAATTATGCATTATTGGCTAAGTCTCCGTGTTTCAATGGATTACATTTCTATCTCAAAATAGATCCTTTTTCGTTTCATATTATTTTCATCAGAGAGAACAGTGATCTACCAATATTTCAAGCATGGAGGGGGGCTATAAAGCCAAAATTAGGGGGGTTAACAGAGTTAAAACAGTGTATAAGAACTTCTATTGATGTTTAACCGTAAACAGTTTACACATGTTGGGTTGTTCGAGAATATTTCAGGTGACAACCCAACGGGGGATGTGAGAAGATAGAATACCCTTATGAGTCCAGCACAGCATACCACGGAAAGAAAGATCTGATTTCCAGTCTTTTGTATTGAGAAGAAAAAAGAAGGCGATGACAGTTGCGTCAAAAGCGCTTAGGGTTGACAAACCAGATATGTTTACGGCCTCAAAGGTAGCTAGGCCGGTGAACTTGTGCAGTTTAAGTTGACTATAAGATATGTTTTGTTTAGGGACGGCCAATGGGATATCCCCAAAAGAAAGTGTAATTAATAACTCCAAAAATATAGCTTATTTTTTTTTTCCTGTCACATTAACTCCCTCTTACCATTGTCAATATTTTTTGTATGCCTTTATTTTGTTTTATATCTTTGTATAACTTCTAACAAGTAAACCTATCGATGCTTCAAACTGCTTTTTGGACCAAGCTTGATAGAGGAGTAGGGTAGATTAGGCAACCGCCAGAAAGCATTATTAAAAGTGTTTTCTTCCATAAATTTAGGTACAGTGGATAAAAGTTTGGTTCAAAAGAATAATAAGCACTGATTGTGTGATCTAAGTCGGACAACACACGTTTGTTTCTAAAATGCTTTAAATAACGGAAAAGAGATGCACTTGAATAGATACAGTATCAATGCACTATCTTTTAAATAGAACGTTTGTCGTAGCCGCCATTTTGAAGTCGGCCATCTTGAATCTTGCAAAAATTTTCTAATAGGAAGGGACTCATGTAACATATCAATCTGGCACAGATTTTTACCACGAATACATTGGTGAAGTCAGTTTTGTCATAAAAGTATTTTTGAGAGAGATAAGGAGATATGACATTAGTATGTGTAGTTGATTGAAAAGTCTGCACGTATACGGTTCTTGAAACCGGGCTAGAAATGAAGACCTGATGCACAAGTAATTAGTCTTGCGGAGCACCTATACAGTGCTTATTACTTGTGCATTAAGTTTTCAATTCTTGTACTGTTTCAAGAAGGTAATGAGGTATAGATAAAGTAAAGATCTTTTAATAAAAATAACATCATTAAAGTAAAGTAAAATTCCTTCCATAGATCGCAATAGATAAAAGAAAATAAAAAAGCTTTTCGGTATTTGCACTCTTGTACATGAATTATATAAATTAGTTAAATAAATATATTGCTCCATCTTTTTTTTATATTTTTTATTAGAAACATTAGACAATGCAAAGCAACAAAAAAGCTAGTTGATATATTGAAATCTGGATATCCCTTTCGTTAATAGTAAATATTTAAAGAAAAAAACATCAACTTTCGCTTTTGGAAAAAGATTCCTCGAATATTTCCTTCAAATTTTCCCCCTGACATTGTAAGTCGTTTCCGGCAATTTCTGGTAAAAATGTAACCAATTAAACCACTTAGTTAGACACGATAATAAAAACCTAACATACCTATTCGAGATGAATAAATAACTTTATTCTTACCTGAAAACTTCACCTCATGATCCAGAGGCAGGTGACTGTAGAGAAGTATAAGGAAATATAGAAGAATTCTGAACATAAAGAAACAGCGTAGGACGATTCCCCCCTTTGGATTGCAGCTGTCTTGTCTGCAAATATAAAGGAATAAATGTGAAGAGATAGGAGGTAATAAAAGCAAACAATACACAAGAAAATGTAACATCATAAAGTATAATCAGATTAAAAATAATTTCAGGGTTTATGTACCTATTGTTACGCATCAGATATTGTAATATAACAAGCATGCAATCTATATTTAGCAGTATTTATAAATGCTTATTTCTTTTGTTCTTACATGATGCTGGGAATGTAAAACTTTAGTCTATTTTTCATTCCACATATTAGAAATAAGTGGATTTTCTATTTTCCCTTGTGTTGAATCAGGTTTATGCCAAGTTTGATACAAATTTGAACAACTCACTAGAAAAAAAATGGATTGCCAACACTGAACACACTGCAAACACAAGACGATTTCGGGCCCCTGAGCTAGCTCACAAAGAACTTTCCAGCGACACATCAAAGTCATCTCTACACCTTGTGGTTCCTGAACTTTATATTTTGGACAAAGACAGACTCAACGGTATTAAAGGGTACCTTTTTATGATTTCGCTATTAAGGAACCTAAAATCTATCGATTTATTCAACATCTTGTTGATTATTTTATACACCTTTAACAAATCACCGCAGCGCTTGTCAGCCGAGCTCTCGCTTGACTCATCATGACATACATAATTAATTTTCCAACAGTAATTTATCCAACTGTCCGCTGCAGGGTTCGAAGCGGGAACGTTCCGTACTCGTCCTTGGTACCTCGTCGTCTTATCTCCTCATCCATGGATCCACATTAAAATCGCTACTATGTTACTGTATATGTAATAACCGGCAGTCTAGAATGCACTCGCAACAAATCTAGACATGTCGTTTCACCATCATGTAAGAATAAGAATAAAGAACACTTTCCTTCTTTAACACTTTGACCATCCTAGCACTATTAAATTTGTATTTTTCAATAACTGTCATAATCGCCTTAAGAAAACGCATATAAAGCAAAATCTATGTCATCGTTGGAAACACTTGACATTAACGCACTATTAAAAATATGTTCGTTGAAATGTAGTTAAAAATTAAGTCTGTTTTCAACATGCAAATAAAAACATAAAGAACGTCGTTAATTTTATTCCTTTCGCTTTTAAGCACAATTTATACGTATGCAACTAACTTGGAAATATAATCTAGAGCACGGTTCAATATAATAGTTAAAAACACGTCATATCAACGAAATCAAATTCTCTTTGGAAATATATAGAAATTCAACGTATTTTCAACATGCAAAAGAGAACACAATGTAATAGTTAATGGCATTCAATTACCTTTCAATTACAAATTGTATTCCATTAAATTAGAAAGAATCCCATGAAACGAAATTATACCATAGTTGAATCCACGTTGAACTAGCATCTTATCAACAAAATCAAATCTTTGCTCAAATATGGTTTGAAATTAAATATTCTTGTTTGAACCGACAACGGCTATTCAGCCAAATCAACCGAAAATCAACGGTCAAAATACGTTTGTTTGCTACAGTGGTTTGGGCACCTCTTTTTACGAAACTACCAGAATCTCGAAATTCTTTATCACTGATTTTTCGATATATTCATAGCGCACTCGTTCATATAGAAGCATAGTTGAGTAACGTTATCTTTGAAGGATAAATATCGATTATATCGAAAATTAATTTGATATTAAGAATCGGTTTAACAACAGTTAATGTTTCCACATATCATTAATATACTTATTGTGAGATAATTAAGCATGTACCCATGTGTCGTGAAATCACGGAACCGCATTTGTCTATACCATGAACATAGATAGGAATAGTTAATTTTACATTTATTATTTTTCCTAATATACACATGAAATTGAATGGAAAATCTATTAAAAGTTCCCATGTTCATGTATACGAAATGAAGGATTAATTTCATTAAACTACTATTCGAAGTACATTTAGTCTGATTGAATCAATAGATTACTGATTTAGTGATTCCAAGAAAATGCTTTCTACGTAAAAAAAAAAATTCAGGAATAAATAAAGCTTTCACAGTCTCCTTATTGTTAATTACAAAAACTCAGAGTTCAAAATTAATTTTGCATTGCTCAGTTCTTTGGAATAGAATTTACCAATAATATCTATTCTTATCAACCTATCAAAGAATATACTAGAAAAAATCTAAAAAAAAACTTCTTTAAAATTCTACGTTAATAGACATGCACAAAAATTATTCGGAATTTTATGTTTGATCGCCAAAGTATTACTGTAATACTTTATTAACGTAGGCATTCTACTACGATTATATACTAGAGGTTTTCTAAACACATTTGCACGTGTGTTATTTAAAATATATCTTTAAGGAAAGCTCTAGCTCAAGTTTCTTCCAAATCAAAAGTAACCTGTATAAAATTATAAAAGTGACCAAATTTTCTGTTCTTCATAGTACCTCAGTTGATTTAAGCAATCCATTAACACATGATACCACCTGGGTTTCTACTCCCATCTCGTATGAACTTCTATAATTATTTCGTAGTTACGAGTCTTTACTGATGCACGCTAAATGTCACGGAGAGTACAAAACTTGAGTGAAACAAGTCAGACAATATGTCGCAGGGTGCCTCATATTTACTTGGCGGGGCACCTTTACAAATACCAAATACTATCATACTTTGTGCTTATCAAAAATAGTCTGTTTATTCAAGCAAGGTTTAGTGAATAGTAATATCAGAAATTGTCCAACCCGGCTGCTCGATTCCTTTCATTTTTAACTACTTATATCCCTTATATAAGAATAGCTCAAAACTTGTATTCTTTTATTTTTATGTCTAACGTCAACACGAATTGTATTTAACTCACGCTTGTTTTCTCACCCTGGGATGCGTGAAGTGTATATAACTCACACACATATTCCGAAAAATGCTCCATGGCCTCAGGGAAACACATGTTTTTTCCTAGCGTTGCAGCTGAGGCCATTTTTTGAATTGCAACGCATACCAAATTTTGTCTTAGCAGATGTTAACGGAAAATGTAATACTTGCGGATTGGTTTTTAATAGGATATTCGAACAAAAACATTATTTCCAATAACATCTGCTTAAAACTTTTAGTCCTCTTTATGAAAAAACCTAAAACGTAATCAAAATGGTCAAAACGTTATCCAAATATAGTAGTCAAAATAGAAACAATTTCGGTTTTCAAAGCTCTTTTTCGCCCGGAAGGGAATGCATATTAAAGTTGATTTCCTGTACACTATTACATATCAAAGTATATTGAAAGTATACAGTATATGAAGGTTGATATATACTACCTTCATATTTTATGATTTTTTTTTTAAAATACAAAAAAAAATGTATTTTATCCATATTGAAGGCCCAGTAGCTAAAAATATATTATTTTTTTCACACGTTAGACATTTATGTCAGGAGAGACTACGGTAGAATTTTGAACTTTAATGATATATGAGTTTCAAAATATATATCATTAATGAGGGAGACAAATTGGATTTATAACCAATTTGCAAATGGTTGATGAATGATGCTCGTACACGCTTTGGTAGCAACATCGAAGATCCGTATTTCTGATGAGAGATTAGAAAAACAATATTATTTACAACTTATACACTTGCGTCGGAAGCAACTACAGTAGAAATTATTAGGGATGAATAATGGTCGTTCGTGCTTTGGTAACCCGTATAAAGAATGGTTGCTAAAGAAATATTTTTGTTACTATAAGAATTGTGAAGAAAGATTTTATTGTTCTAATGATAATTGATATGCTTAAGTAATCAACATGCACGGCAGTGCATGAGCCAAGTTCTTCACGTCAGAAAACGTCAGCACTGCCAGAAGCATGTTATACAGGAACAAGAATTTATGGACAATCGACGATTTGGGGACCCCGTAAGAACAAAGATGTTAAAGATAGGAATATGAGCTTTTGCCGTTAAGGAGATATGGTAAATATGTGCAGATGTACAAAATTTCTTATTCGTATCTCAAACTATGTTCTAGTTGTGGACCCCTGAAATTGCACATTTTAGGCTAACTGACTCACTCACTCACTCATCATATTGTTTAGGGTGTTTGGAGTAAGCTAGAAACATGAAATTTGGTATGAAGGTAGAGGATGAT
>JAGDQP010024006.1:0-28466 GCA_022664845.1 Lepisma saccharinum | reverse complement strand
GTAACTTAGTTTGTTTCGAGGGTTCAGCAACATATATTCGATCCCATACATTGTTTAAATCTATAGTGTAGTCATTTATTTCAAATGTTGTTAACTAATTATCGCTCGCATCTAGTGCCTTTACTGTCTGACGATTTAGCCAAGTCGGTAAGACACTCGACTTCTAACAGAGCAACTCATGTTCAAATCTCATTGCAGCCGTAACTTCTTTTTTCACAGTACCAAAATCAACACCGTGTGTTGTGTTGATTTAACACACAAAAGTGGTAGTCACGCTGGGACACCGCATTGTGTTGAATTAACACAACTATTTTTTACAGTGTACTGTGAGTCGAGCGTTAGACTCGCCGCTCGAGCCGAGCGGATTGACATAACCGTCAGAAAAGGAGTCAGTGGACGATGTCATAGTAATGCAAAGTTATCTTACCTCATAATTTATACACAGCTATCTCGGTTTTCTACTTGTTCAGTTATTCGAGAAAACTTAGAACAACAAATTACGTTGCCAAGGAGATCAACAAATTAATTTCACATCGACTATCATGCTTTCTAGTATCATTGTTTCCAAAGTTAGTAGAACAGAAAAAGAGAATAGTGAAACTAAATTAAAATAAAAAAATAATAAAAAGCTTTTTAAAGACATTCTTTTCTTTATCAATTCGTACTAAAAAGGAAAAAAATGTTTATGCACGCCTAAAAAGAAAAGCATGGGGCGCAATCTCATATACAGTCACTTCATAAATTCTTGAATTGACGCAGCCCATTCTATTTTTTTTTTAGTCATGCATAAATAAAATTATTTTTTTTACTTTTTAATACGAATTGATTAAGAAAACAATTACTTTAAAAAGTTTTTAGTTATTTCGATGTCAACGACTCGGTGCTCACTACCTACTCAAGTCGAGTCGAGCCGAGTCGCTGCTCAGAGAGACTCACGCTGCGACTCGGATACAGTGAGTCGAGCTCGAGTGACGACTCGACTCGAGCGTTAGACTCGCCGCTCGAGCCGAGCGGATTGACATCCCTATATCCAACACGGCGGCTGTCCGGCAATGTCTGTCGGTGGACCAACGATGAATATCCGACACGGCGGCGGCAGAAATGTGGCATTACCTATATAGCAAATGTAACATCACAAAATTGCAGCTAAATTGCCCATCAAATCTAGTGTGAAACTTTAGTAACTCGTAGCAATTATGCAGCAACAGGCCTAGTTGACATGAAAATGCTGCTAAACTGCAGCGAAAAAGTTGCCTTGCAACTACCATACTAAGAAAGTAAAAGGAGTTGTACAACTTGCGACAAAATTGCAGAGCAAGAGAATTTCCATAGAGTTGTACGGTTAAATTACTGAACTCTTGCTGTAGTCTTGAGATCCTTGGCAATTCTTGTAACTCAATTGGCAATTCAAATGTTAAATTGCAGCAAACTAATCTGCTATCTGGGATAGTATAAGCGCTGATTTTCATGAAAGTTTGCGTTGCTTGCGATTTAGGTGAATAGCCTATTGAAACACGTGTTACACTTACCTTACAATAAAATACGTTTTTCAATTGGCTACTTACCCAAATCGCAAGCAACGCAAGTTTTCATAAAGATTGGCCCTAATTCCGACGGCGGCCCGCCGGATCCAGGTGGCGAAATGACAAAACTTGTACAAACTTATTGCAAGTTTGGGTGTCATCTGGGATATGTACTAAATGAGCTCTTAATCTTCTGCTCAGAAGAACTTATTACTTGTACTTGTCCAAAAGTAATAATGACAGCCTAAGAATATAACATCACTATATGAAGCTCAGTTCTCTATTTGGTTTATACTGGCGGAGAAATCCACCCGAATTCATCACTGGTTGTGAGTAATCATCTCGCAAAGTTAATCCCCATGTTTGGTATCACTCTGTATTATATCGAAACTTTGTTCTCGACGTATTAACCCTTTATGAATATCAAGAAACAACAAAAATTGAGAACACTTTAAAAATGAGCTTAAAAGAACTTCGATGGGAAGTGGATGTTTTCAGAAAACATTATTGTTTAACATTTAAAATACTATGTTGAACTGAGTTCTACAACCTGATATATCATTTTTTAAAAAAAAACTTAGATTAACTATTTTTTTAAAAAATAGAAAGAAAAAGTGTTTCTCTTATCGACGCCAGCGCCATAGCTTCACTGATTTGGAAATTAATGGTTTCACCTCCAAGCAAGTGACCTATGACCATGGCCAAGAGGTCGAACGAATCAACTTTTTCTCAGCCACTGTAAGATTTTCGCTCCCTCCTCCCCTTCCCTCGCCTGTCGTTTCTTCCACGTGGCTAAGTGACACATTTCAAAAGGAACTGAAATATGTTAACCTGTTTTCCAACGAAGCAGTTTTCCTCATGTCAGAGTTGAAGGGTAAGGCATAGGACCTATTATCAGTGGTCGAAGTGAGGCGGTATGCACCGGTATGGCATACCAGCTTTGGTTTTTGAGAGATAAAAGCATACCGTCACTGAAACACACGGTATGCGTGTTGTTGTTATATATAACTTTTTGATACGTCGAGGCAAGTATTAGGAAAACATACCGTCTCTGTTTCTCTCCCACTTCGAACACTGCCTATTATTAAACTGTTAACAGAAGATAAAATAAATTCGATGAACCAAAAGGCAAAAGAAAAAGTAGATCATTAAATTATGGCTTTGTCGTACATGTAAGCGCGAGATTCCTTTACAATTTCACCTTATGACAATAGTTTAAAATAATAATATTATTTGCACAACGCTAGCGAATATTTCTAAACGCGTTTCCACGTTGAAATTAGATAAAAGCTCATATTAGCTTCACTATCAGAACGTCCGTATACACGATATCCCCGAAATAATGATACAAACTTCGGGAGGTGACTGGGCCGCGGTGCTCAACGGTTAGAGCCCTTGGGGTCGTCGGTTCAAACCCTGCTCGAGTAATGTTGGCTTTGTGGTGGACACCTGGGGTTCTCCCATTTCCTCCCACTTTCTTCATTCCGCCAATCATCCATCCGACCTGAGCCAAAGTTGCCTAAAGCCTTAAAAATTAAAATTCAAAATATTGGGAGGTAACAACTTAGATCAAAACAAAAATGTTCCTTTGAAGAAATCAAAATTATACATAGTTTCGGAGCTATAAGTGCTGTCACAAATGACGTCATAGTTCGACACACTATGACGTAAGCAGTGTCGGGTTAGCAAATCACACTCGAAGTACGTAGTACCTGATACATCTACTTAATCCATGGTTTTGATCGAGGGAGTACCGCATGGACATTTTTCGCAAAATTAACAATTTCATTGTCAAGGAATTAAATGGTTTAATGGGCAGGCACAGAAATCTCCTCTAAGCTCGAGTGATTTGCTAAGCCGACACCGCTTATGAAATTACTTGTGCAGATATGATGTATTTGTGACGGTGTCGTCATAACCCACATAGCAGAGTACGTCCCTGGGACGTCCCATTTAGATCCCATTACCGTCAGAATGGTCCTGCTCCCATAGCGATGTCCTAAGGACGTCCGTGGGATAACTCTGTGGGCAATGCAAACAGTTCAACCCGTATGGAGGTCCCCTGGATGTCCCCCGGAAAGCCGTGCGGGATTACCTACCTGGAATTTCTATAAATTAAATCGACCTTACTATTATTATTATTTAATTAATTATAACTATACGAAGGATATGCCTTCGTATAGTTATACGAAGGATTAATTATAACTATACATCCCATGGATGTAAACGGGACTTAAACAGGACGTCCTACGGACGTCCCGATATCCTGCCAGGAGATCCGTCAGATATCCCTGGGACGTCATTTTGCTATGTGGGAACATTGGGCACCAGTATCAGATTTCGAAATTTCTTCAAAGAAACTTTGTTCCTTGTTTGATGTAAACAATCATCTCTCGAAATTTACACCATTACTTCCGGCACACCCTGCATAAAGTGGAACCTCAGTATGCGATAATAATTTTCTGGGGCCGCCAAAAAAAACGAAAGTAAAACAACGCTCCTTTCGAAAGTGTAAAAAAAAAAAATCCTCACAGATTATTCATTTTTTTATTACACTCACACTACTTACAGCCAGTGATTCCACCAGATACCATTCTGTGGATGTGTCGCCCCCAATTCTCGAAAGCACCCCCAGCTTTAATTTTTTACGGTCAAAATCGATAAAAAAAAACGTTCAAAACTTCGTCTTACATCTTCCCCCCATGAACTGAAAATCCTGACGGAATTCCTGCTCACAACTTAAAAAAAAATATATTTTACTTTGATCTTAGAGTTCTTTCATCAAGGACTTTAGCAACGTTTCTAAATTAAACGCTCCTTCGCACACCGTTTATTTATTTAAGGAGAATATGAAATAAACATTCTAAGTAATTAATGATAGTAAATATTTAATGAATACGCATCATGTAACTTTATTATGTATTGTTCATATTCGGCTTATGTTCACTGCTGTTCTGATTGAATCCTTTTTATTATTATTATTAAGTCCTTCCATCATTACATTCTGTCCTTTCACTTTATTTATTCATGACGATGAGTGCTAGAACCAGAGGTTGAACACTAAAAACACGACTCCCTCCTTTTTCAAAACCCCTCTTTAACTTGGAAAAGCGGCTATCATATTGATTGAGCAATGAACGAGCTTCATGCCTGTGCATCAATTAGGCAAATGTCTAGAAAGTTAGCCTTCCATTTGGCAGAAACTGCGACTCTGTATGGGTACGGGATGACGATAAAGTTCAACGTTTAAGTAATTCCTTTTTTCTGCGTCTCAAATTAATTCAGTTTGTTTTATTGTCATATGAGAAATTAACTGATTATTTATCGCTGCTGACTTCTTACACGCACTAAAAAAATTAACGTTTTTTTTCTTCAGTGAAATCACTGTCAGCATTGTTATCGTAACGGCAATATACTGGCAGCATGGGCGCACTGATGCCACTTTAATGATAACGGCAATATCACTGGTAGCGTGGGCGCAAGTGATACCAATTATCGTAACGGTAATGAAACTGGCAGCACGGACTCAAGTGATACCAGTGTTATCGTAACGGTAATATCACTAGCAGTATTGACACAGGTGATACCATTGTTATCGTAATATCACTAGCAGCAGGGGCGAAGCTGTTATATTTTTTATCGTAATGGTAATATTACTGACATCACGGGCGCAATGTGAAACCACCGTTATGGTAAGGGTAATATAACTGGTGCCCGTGCTAGCAATTTCACCGCAAAAACACATTTTTCCTTTACAATGCGCATCATTAACAACTTGCAGATAGCGGTAGTTCCTTCAGAAGGAGCTTAGCCCTCTCTGTTCATTGCACTATTGTCTTAGATATTTTCTTCGGTTTGGGTCTGTTTTCTTATTACTCTTCAATCCTATTCTCAATTGCATCCTTTAATATACAATGCCTGCGTATAAAATACGTTCACAATATTCTTCGAGTTGTGAAAATGTTATTGGAGTCAACTTAAATGCAGAACAAAACTCAAATAGTTTCTTTCTTGCATCTTTTAATCCACTGTAGTTCACATTCATGTAGCTAAATCGTGTTAATGTATTTGTTGTAAAAATGGCTACCACAAATCAAATCAAATATCTACGATGGTAGTTTGTTACAAGTTTATTTCGTATGCTCCAGCAAGGATGCCGAAAGTACCATTATCACCACTGCAGCAATAGCACTATGGTTCTTTACCTTGTTTCGCCTGCGCAGTGAAGTGAGTAAAAAATATGCGTTAATTATATTCTACACCCAACACAAGAGTGTATTATGGTAACTATAACAGTATGTTATGGATTTACTTTGTATCCTTCGTCAGATTTGTCCTTGTCCACGTTCAGGACGTCCTGTTGTTGGCTAATGTATAACGTTTGTCATGTGTATAGAAGTGTAACCAGCACCGTGTTCTAATCGGACTTCAGCGAGAAAGGTTCGTGTTCGATCTCCGCTTGGAAACTAGAAAATTAACACATCTAGGGCTAACTGGGTTAACCCAACATTCTAATAGCAATAAATCAGTACCAGGACTTTCCAAAATATAGCACTTACACAATTGTTGGATCGCAATTTTGTTCCACATTTGCGAAGTGGTAACTACAAACTTTCACATTTGCAATGGCAATTTTGCTGCACATATTTTCGTTTGCTATGGCAATTTTATGAAAGTGTGCTGCAATTTTCTTTGCTGTGTCAGGATCGGTTTATTGGGCGTTTTATATCGAACAGTGACGATAAACAGCACACGTCAAGCATAGAACTCGGTGTTTTAAACTCGGTAAGAACTATCAATGAACTGGAATGTACAAAAATGTTTTTGTTACTCTACGAATAAGCTGAAATATTCCTACGTTTCACCTTCCTTCATTATAATGTACATAAAACTTGTATGTAGCTACTGTACTTGGAAGCCTAAAGCATCTGCTGTAGCGCCTTTAATAATAAATTTATATTATTAATTTAAATAATATACCTCCGAGGTAAACTACACTATGCCACTTTGCGCAAAAGTCGAGTTCATTTCACAGATTTGTTGATTTGAGCAACCCTCTTTCAAATTTTGTGTGATATTGTGTTATCAATTGCCAATTCTTCTACAAAACAATGACATAATGGTGTATACCCTAAAGTAAGAACATGCCCAAATGTACAAAACTATGTACTGAGGTCGAATTTAGTAAGAAAGTGATATAATGCAGTTTACTTCCGAGGTACAGATATATCGACGCCTTCAAGGCAGAAGGGCGTAAACGTATAATCCTATCTGTTTCGAAAGCGACGTTATCGTCACCTTGGAACCAGAAGTACTATGTCCACTTTTGCTACTTTTGAGAAAAAACAGTTGTAAAGTTTGGCTGTATAAATTAATTTCATTAGTACAAGGTCCTTGACTGTAGTGATAACACCCATGTTGCCAAAAAATGGACATAGTACCTACTGGTTCCAAGGTGACGATATAAAAGGTAATAAATGTATCTGTTTGTTGATGTATGGAAGCAGCACAAAAATTGTGTTCCCACATTTTACTACAAAAACTGAAAATTACTGTCGAAACTTTAACAACACATTACAGTTAGGATATCGAGTTAGGCAGGGTGCGAAATCGTCCTATCTACGGGAGGGGGAAGGGGCACTTGCCCTTCGTAGTGAAATTCAAGAATTAACACATTCAATACACCCTCCCCACAATAGGCTGTCAGTGGCGGGGGATTGTTCTCAAAAGCTTCAGTGGATGAAAATACACACATAGGCTATTGTCCCGCAATTTCGCACCCTGGAGTTAGGGAGAACCTCTTTAACAGAAATATAACAAAGTAATTCTTTCCATAATTTGTTTATTTTTCTGCAGATGTAGAAATCATTTTTTATATTGCTGCAAAGACATTATTGTTATACTCAACAGAAGCGTTTAAACAACTTACAGCTGTTTACAAAGTAAATATTTCACATTTGTCTTTAAAATAATTACAATTGAGATAATGTATTTTCCACTGCGTCCTTTGCCTCTTGTATGACAAAGGTTTACTACTAAAACCAAATTTAAAATTGACAGTTTTAGGTCTTCAGTGTTCTCCTGTACGGTTACAATGAACAATACTAAGTTTTTACTTAGATCGTATTGACTTTTATGTTGGATAAGCAACAGAAAAGAAGTAGCCCCGGTTAAAGTACAATTACGGCATTCGCCTGGTGAGACTTCAGGAAACCTCTCAGTTATCTAGTCCAGGATTTAATTAGGAGGTGAGAATACCTCCTCTCAGTGAAAACTATATCTAATTTGCAATATTAACGAGCATATCTTTCCAAAACTAGTAAGATTCAACTGAAATTTTTAGAAACAATTTTAGGATAATCGTTTTTCATTTTGAAATCTTCTCGAAATTCGATGAAAATTTTCATTTTGACAAATCTTGCCAATTTCGAACGAAGTTCCACTCAAATTCAGTCAGTTACAATTTAAAAGCTGAAGGGCTCTTCATCTTTCTCCAAGCTTTATCGAGCCAAGCCTTTCTCCACATTTTGTTACTATCATTACCACACCCTTTTAAACAAATAATGCTTAAAAAAATAATAGAAATTAGCACAGTATGATATTCTATGAAAATACTTTTAGATACATTTTTTTACTCAAAAGTCGTTTGGTATTATGTAATAGTTGGTTAATTCATTGGAACAACACGTAATCACTTCTCAGAAAATCAATTAAACGATTCAGGCAAAGAAGAGGTTGTCCCACAGCCCGCATCTAGAAGCGAACAGAATGTAATCACAGAGCGTAGCTGTGAACGAAGGAATAAAAAAAAAATAGCTAAGTGTTAAGTAACTCTATCAAATTAATTCTGACCCAACTGTGGGTTATTTCACTGGACATAAATTCCAAAGAGCTTAGTTAAAAATGAACTTTCCGGAACAAGCCATTCCTACTGTAAAAGTAACACCACTACCTACGTATAAAGGAAAGACTACCTGTATTAGTACCACGTTCATAACACCAATCAAAGCAGGTAAGGGGGTAACCCACAACTCGTACTTGAGACGAAGAAAACAAACCAGAAAGCGAGCAGAGTGTAATCAGAATGTAAAAGTACAGTAATTGTAAACGAAGGAATAAACAATTAGCTACATTATAATCTTTGTCGCGTCTTTTCGGAACCATTTTTCTTGAAATTCTAGATCTAAAGGACAAACCGCTTGTCATAGATCATCATTTCCGACCCACTGTTCAGCTGCTGAAAAATAGAAAACGTTATTGCCAAACTTTAAATGACAAGAATGGACTTCCCCCTTCTCTCTCCTTTACAGACCTTTCCTTCTTATTTTGAAACAGCACAGTTAGGTTTTTACTTGCGGTAGAGAGAGGAGCGCTTGAAGTACAGCAAAGCCGGGAACAATGACGTGAGGCACGCGGTTCATAATGGGGGAAAGTTGAGGTCGTCTTCTGATAAGAAAAGATGGTTTTACAGTGAAACAGAGAATACCTATACAGAGAGCACACAGTGTTAAGCAACACACTGAAATTATGTACATTTCTCAACTTTGACTCAAGTGTGGGTTAACCTCTTATCTGACTGGATGCCTGAATTTCAATGGACTTAGAAACATTTTCTTGAACGAGTTATGTCTACTGTATAGGAACATCACTACTTTTAAGAGACAATGTAGTTGTATTAGTACAAAGTTCACAACAATAATTAAAACAGTTGTTTGACAATATCTATCAAAATACTCTTGAATCCATCATTTTCTCATGAAAACACTGTAAAGTAAGTAACAAGTTACTGCAAAAGTGACCAATTGTAATGAATTTGAATACATACTTAGCATACGAATCAATCAGTGTCATTTACATATAAGAAAGAAGTTAATCCAGTTTTCTTGATCTCTCTGAGACGATTGTACATTTCGGAATGTTACACCGATTTTTAAGACTGCTTCCAGCCTACACCTCAACTTTCATTTGCTACGAACGTTCTCAATTCCTCACAGATGAATGCACGTACGCAAACTACAAGTAACTGATGGACTCCTGGCATATTACGACGACAGACAACTTACATACGCAGCAAGAAAAGGCGGCTTTACACAGCTTTCACTGAAAAAAGACAAAACTTCCTTGCTCACCACAAACAGTAGTACAGTACAACCCCGTTAAGCATGCCCTTTAACTCGGATGTCCGGATAAACCTGACAGAAATTACTTGGAGCGACAGGCGGATGCTACACCGAACGAACTTCTTATGCTGAGGCGGGTGCGAGATCGCGCCGCACGCAAGCGTTATTCAAAACTAAAGCAGCAGAAACTTATGAGCTTTTTCTTCAATAAGTAAACTTTTTCAATGTGTTTTGCTGTGTAGCCATAAATGTACTACTGTATACTTTAAGTACAGTACTATTTTCATTAAAAGGCGATTCTATATGTACTATTAGTTATGTTTTTCTTCACTTTACCGATTTTTCGTCACAATCTCCGGGTAACCCGGATTTTCGTTATCCCGGACCGGCCTCGGTCCTAATAGATCCGACTTAACGAGATTCTATTGTAACTTAAATAAAATATAGTTTCCACGTTTATCGTACTTCACTGAACAAAGTAAACAATTACAAGCATACATAACAAAGAAGTACATATTAAACAATACTATATTTGTAAGTCCCCGTAGTCCAGGCGGTAATGCGAACTTCGGATCGGCAACGGGTAAGTACATGAGTTTGAATCCGGCGGCCGATCATCCTGACTAAGAATTTCCAAGTTCCCTCAGTTCCACCAGGCGAATCTCGAGATGTTACCTTAAGTAAAGTTCTGGATGATACCTTTCCCATCCTCCATCCTACCATATTCCAGCCAAAATTATTCGTAACATACACACGTAATAAAGTTTCATCTTTTGTACATAGTTTTTCTTCTCTTTCTATCTTACATCTTCTCCATATCCGAAACGTCAATATACAGGGTGGAGCAAAAATATAGACCAAATTTGTAAACTGTTGTTAAAAAAAAGGACTAAGCAACGGATGAGCATGAAATACATTGCTAATAGTACAGAATATCATTTAATTGGAAACATTCACGTTTGACCTAGGTTGTAGATAAACCCTCCCGTCAATGACCGTTCTTCAGAAGTTGTTTCCGGGCGTGTCATCTGAAAGGGAGTTGATGTCCACTGGTTTTCCCGACCTGTCAGAGTCTGCGATTATTTCCTGTGGGGCTACTGAAAGACCAAAACCCTCCTCCACGAATCTCGCACCACCCAGGAGATGAAAGATATCATCATCATGGCGATTGCTGCTATTCCCCAAACATTGCTAGTGTAGGGTTCCCATTCGTCCCGTTTTTCGATAATACTTTCACGGTGTCCCGACTTTGCCCCAAATGTCCCGCTTTTTAAGTTTTCTTCCATTTCAGAAGTCAGTATATCAAACTACATTCACTTATTTAAGAAGAAACAAGAGGTTAGTGTCATACGGCACTTAGGAAGAAACTCATACACAAAGATGGCGGACGGGCAAGTTCGAAATTTCTGTTCATTAGGCTGTATCTAGTATATGTATTTCTATGGCAAGATGTTACTTTCTCAACTTTCGGTTTCGTTTCGTAGATATTAAACAAAAGTAGTTTTTAGAGCTTATGGAATCTGAAGTGTTAGCAATAATTAGCAATGTGTTTCATGTTCCTCTATTGCTTCGTTTTTTCTGGAAGATGGGCAAACGTTTACAAATGAGTCGATATTTGTGCCCCATCTTATACTTAACGTAAAACGATACACATTATCACACATAACGAAGTTTAAAATTTGTTGAAAGGCACTTTCGTAAAATCACGTACACCGTACGTGATGTCACTGCACACACGCACTGTCATAAATCCATTCGGTTCCTGCACATATCTAAATACAAAACTTTGCATAAATGCATAATTTTAATTTTAATCGAACGGCGAACAACAACATTAGAAAAGATCTTCAATAACTTTGTGCCCAGCTGTTAAAAGAGAGTCTAAATATGTTTCAAGTTCTGGTGTCACTTTCATTTCATTTCGCTTAATAGTTCTCGGCGGTTCCTCAGCCGTTACATCTACAGTTCTAATCCTTTCACTTGTTTCAGTTTCTTCGCCACTTTCAACCCCTGAATCACTTTTCACTTCCATTTCGACATCTCTATTAGCATCTTGATCGATAGGCCTGTAAATAAAAGTCCAGTTTTAATAGCCAATTTCAACTCAGTTAATTTCTAAAATATTACAGATACGAAAATGTGGAAAATTCGACATGCTTGAATTATTTATTCTTTCTGACGTGACTTCTATTTCATTTACTTTATCCATCATACCACGAGGAGAAAAATGAATTTCATTCTTCCCAAAGGAAGCGAACAAAAACACACTTCTTTGAAGATAAATTACGTACTTTCGTTTAAATTTTTATTTCTAAAACTGCTATCGGTTAACGATTACCAAATCTGCATATTACAAGGAAAAAAATTAAAAATAACTTTACTAGACTGTTACTACATGATGGCAAGGCTTAGGCCAGTGGTTGGTCAGCCCTAACACGAAAACCGTCAATGAGATCATATTGAACCCCTGAATTATTTCGCTAAGAGTCTATCTAGGTCTTTGAGAAAGGTCGTGCACAAAAATTAGCTGCTCTTTTCGACCGTATGCTGCAGATCGAGGCTGGAAAATTTCGTGCGAAATGTACAAAAACTGTATGATTTTCAGTAAATCAACAAAAGTTACGTCTTCTTCATTTTCGTCTGGGAATGAAACGGTGACGAGTTGTAGCGTCTGTCTGTAGCAATATTTTAAAACTAATCGTGTTGACTGAACGATACAAATATACTGTTTATGTACACTTTGATGTGTACATAGATTTTGGAACTTTGCAGTTGAAAAGAGCGGCTAATCTTTTGTATATAAACCTTTCTATAGCACGCAGATTCTCCTAGCAAAATTTGAAGGTAGATTTCGGTAAGATCTCATTGATGGTTTCCTTGTACGCCATGTAAATAGTTACAAAGACGATACACAACGACTACATAATGCTAATAACACTAAAACTCACCACAACAATATCTACCGATTAAAGCTCTTCTTATAAGCAAGAACATATGATAATGGGTGTTCTGTCCGAAGGCAAGTCCTAACCCGAAAGCCCCTGGGGAACGTGAATCGATGGTGGCATGCCATTGCCTTCCATCGGATGAATACGACGTCCTAAGCACGGGACGTACAGTTTAATGGAAACCGTATATACAGGTTACTATCTCTGACGTACACTACTACCTGAAATCGTCAATTCTCTAGTCTTAAAGTGTAATTTGATCACCTCAATTTTAGTTAGGGCTATCATTTGTTCGACTCTTCACATAACAGTTACAGTTATTTTGTATGAGATTATACCATTGCAGTTAGTTACAACCTACATAAATAATTGAGATCTACTGACCCACCATAGTAAATCATTGCTACGTTAATAAGTGAATTACTTACTCTTCAGACTCTTGCTTTTTCGCCACTACAAGCGATTTCAAGATAGATGTGCAGATAAGACTCAGTGGAGGCATCGTGTGCGCTGGAGCACTCAAAAACTGCGAAAGATAGAGGGAAAAGGATTGAGACAATGAAAACAATCACGGTAAAATTTAACAATAAAGCAGCTCAGAAACAATGCTACAATAAGCATTCCTTGTGACGTAAGCACATCCAACACCACGTGGCCTGAGCCAAAATTACCTAAAGGCTATAAATATTCATAGAATTTCAAATTCAAACTACCACGTAGTTAATAGTAGTAGTAGTAGTAGGACGTAGTTGTGGTGGTGGTCGTATTATTATTATTCAAAATACTTTAAAAATGCAAACATAAACACCGCAAACATCTACACTTGTCTTTTGGTAAACATGCCCGAGACAAAAACTTCCTATTTCCAAATAATTGTGACTTTGTCACAAACTGAGTGAGTTTTCTCCAATTCAATTGTATGCATGTAGGAAGGTGATTTGAATGCAGATGGGTCCATTCCGGACACAGTGAACACTTTTTGAATTCCGATGATGACATAAGTTGTCAGGTTATGCGGGAAACTTATTAATCCAAAGATCCATGTATAACTGAGCGAGCCCCTGACAGGGAAATATTAGTAACACTAGTGTCAGGAGAACGCAACACCAAACAAAATCAGTACGCAATACTTCGCGTGGCACGACAGGTTTGGTTCTAACTTGTAAGTCGAATTCGATAAGCATTTTTAAATTTCCCGGTTATATGATAGGCAGCCTAGTGAAGTCTAGGTTAATTCCCCTGTCGCGAGAGACACTGTGATAGCATTACTTGCCCTGATTGGCTGTTGTTGTTGTTCCATAGCTGGCGATTTCCAATGCTAGAATACAGACAATTTCTCTAAACGGATACTCTTTGCTTAACGACAGTATCTGCCAGTTGCGTCATACACCATTCAGCCAATGAGGGGGGAATGCTTTACCTGTTACTTACATACCTTGATTTGAATGAAATGAACAAAACCAGTAACTAGACCGAAGTCACGTCAAAGTGAACAACAATTAAAATTGCGACAAAATGCTAACCAAAATCGATTATGGCTAATGAACAACAGTCTATGGTAATTTATTTCTACAATACTAAGACTGTTGTGTCTATTACTTATGCCAATAAAAAACAGAAACCAGTAAGTTTTACTTTTACTTGACACTACTATTATATTCCTGTCTGTATGTCTTTATAATACAGTACAGTCTCGGTAATCCGGTCCTCTCGGGACCGAAGGAGTGCCGGATGTGACAATTTACTTTTGCACACTTCATACTTACTGATTCAAGTGATAGACGAATACATTGTAAAATGAACTCAAAATTTATAATTGCCCTATAATCAAATTTAAGCACCCTATAATGAAGTGAAAAATACATACTTGAAGTAAAAATATGTGTACGTATGCAGTACACATTACTTAAAAAGTACTGGAGTAAAGATAACCGAGCACCTGCACAGACAATAACAACTCGATTGAACGGCAGAAAATCCAGATACCTTTATTTCCAGAATACTCTGTAGATAAGAAGAAAAAAACACTCCGTTCTACGCTAATATGTGAAATAACGTATATATTAAAATAATAGTATGTTGAGAACTCTTGTCGGTTTGTTACCATACAAAAGACTTTCATGTAAGAAAAATGTTAACATATATTATTTCGTACTACATGTATACGGTTTTTAGATAACTTTCTAAATTAAAAATCTCCGCAAATAGTGGGGTGTCTTCATTTGTGACACCAGCAGCACTAGCTCGTTCATCGATGACCGAAGTATACTCAAAATGCACAGAGATTGGTCGTGATTCTAGTAGTTCAACGGTAGAATATCCGGACAGCAATTGGAAGATTTGGATTCGAACTCCAGTGATTTCAGGGTCCAATTTTTCTGTATTAAGTGTATATAAATCACAGCCATATTCAATCCACTACTGGATGAGGCTTCTCCCCGATATATAGTGTTCGAAGTGGGAAAGAAACAGAGACGGTATATTTTTCTAATATTTGCCTAGACAAATCAGAAATTGATATAAGAACACGTATAGCATGTGTTTCAGTAACGATATGCGTTTAGCTCTCAAAAACCAGAGCCGGTATGCCATACCGGTGCACACTGCCTCACTTCGACCACTGTAGTATATATATTTCACATAAGACATAACGGTAAATCTGGCAATACCGGAAACATTGAACAAAAGATATGTGTCGCTCTAGAAGTCAAGATATAGTCAAGATATAGTGATATAGTCAAGGGCTGAAACATTCACTGGGTCAATCGGGTCAAGTTTTGGACCGAGTCTATGCTGGTGATCCGGCCTGACCCGGTGATTCATAAGTCAGGGCACAGTTTGTATTATTTCTTTATTACACATTGTTGCGTTTGAATAATGTATCTTTCAGGGGTGGGCGAGACAGGGATTTTAGCCCAGGAGGACGAAAAATTCGACGATGAAAATTTCATAACAATAGTAATAACACATGAAGTAAGTCTCATATCCTTGGAAAGACCAGGTCAGTCGAGTCACCAAAAATGGCCTGGTTTCAGGTCGGGGATATAGTACAAATTACTTTTAAAATTATAAACTGAACTGAATAGAATTAAATATATGATCTTTAGACATCTTTGGCTCAAACTGTGAGTGAGGGAGAGGATGTTGGAAGGTACGGCCTAGTTTCAAGGTACCATCCTGGCATTGGACTAGCGTGACTGAGGAAAACCTCATACAGGATAGCTGGCCGCCGGGATTGATCACAAGACCTTACGAATATGAAGCCAACACTCTAACAAGGTAAAGCCGCTCGGTATAATAAACTAAAGAAAGTATAAATGTCCTTGTACGGTGAAAATCACAACTTGAGAATGTGGCAAAATTCAGATTGAACATTTTGACTACCAATCCAACCAAGGTGAATACAGGGACAGTACTGTGAAAATAGCCTCTGGCTTCTTCCCTCATCATTTCCGCGGAAGCTGTGCTTCTTTAAATTTATGGCCATAGATAGTAGTACCGTCCAAATTTACATATTAATTAAATAGGTAATAATTGTAATCATTAAACAACAATAAATCTTGAAACAAGTGAATGAAAAAAAAATGTGTGAAAGGTTTACAATTTAGCTCCTACATGCTAGTCAAGTGAATATTACATTTTCTTCCTGTTTTTACAATTTCTTCAAAAATATTTTATCAGGATTAATGACAAAAGGGACGCGAGAGATAAACAGTAGAATTGCACCACTAAATGACGCAAATTTGAAAAAACAATGACAAGAATAAGAAAACAAGAGGGGGCATGATAAATGAGGCTAATCTCCCCCCCCCCCACCCTACCACACACACACGACAAAAAAGGGCATTTTTTCCTACAAAAGTTAAAAAAAAACATTATGCACGCGATTCAACGAAAGTGCACTATTACAATACCAGGATATGAAAAGTAACAGTTTGCTTTGCAAAACACGAAATTTAAACAAAAAAGGAAGCCACAAGCCATTAGTACCGTAAATATTTCAGCTGTCTGGACTAATGCCAACAGTAGAAAAATCAGCCCAAACCACAACAACAACCTGCTTTCCTCCCCTTAAAAGCAAAGGTTAAGATATTGCGTAACAGTATAGTTTTATTGAAGGCTCGAGCGCGGGATAACCCAAAACAATTCTGATTCGAGAAGCGTTGACAACGTATCGTCCGTCCATCATGAGAGTGCTTGTGTTTCTCCTATTGCTGTGCGTCGTCGCCTCCTCGACAATCGCTCTGCCCGTCGAAACGACTGAACAAGTAAGTTATTATTTGAGTTCAAACTCTTTTTCGCAAGAACAAAAATGTTTACTTCATATACTCATCAGAAATTTTAGCAAGGAGCTCTTGTGCATAATAATAATAATAGAAGTTAAAATCAAGATATATTTTTTGTCGGTCTATACTCTTGAAACCTTTTGCTACTGAATGGTCGATCCAGGTAATGAGTAACCGTAATAGGTCGACAGACTCCAAATCCGATTACCGAGCCACCAGCGTTGGCATAGCATTCGGGAGGTCGTGGGTTCGACTATCCTGACTGAGGTTTTTCCAGGATTTTTTCTCAGTCACACCAGGCAAATGCCGGAATGGCACCTTCAACATAGGCCCTGGCCGACATCTTTCGAATCCTTTCGCCTCCCCTATCTCGGCCTGAGTCTTAGATGCCTAAAGGCCATAGATAAAATTCAATTCCAAGTCCGATCAATCGGGCAACTCAGATTCGATCCCGGGTCAGTAAGATTGGCATTTTCCTAATTCCAAAATGAGCCTGTTGCACAATCAATTCACCTTTCCAGGATGTAGGGATAAATTGACTTCGTGAAAGTGTGGGAATGTCTTGATGAATGAACACAATAGGGTTTCGCATCTCAGATGAAACTTTAAGGGATTAAAGGTAGATAGAAGCCACAGATCGTCTAATAAGTTACTTCAATACACTGTCAATGGGAAAAGAAAAAGAGAAGGGAAGTATTCTCGTTTATAATTAAAGGAACTATTCCAACATTCACTCCATTCGAGTACTACGGGAATGACTTTCTTTCTGGTTTCGAACCTGAGACCTCTCTATTACACTCAGCAATTTCGCAGAGTAAAAACAATTTTGAGGGTCTCGTTAAATCAAAAGTTAATACCAAAATCTATGGTTGTATATAGAATTCCAACGTGTTTATTTGGTAATAGTTGATTTTTTCTATAATAATAATAATACTGGTAAAAAAGTTATATTTTGAAAAAATTTCGTCTTAAACAAAAAGTTTGGAGGTTTACTTACTTACTTACTGTCTGGCTGAAATTTAAACTGAAAAACGGTATTACTACGCAAAAGACTGACATTTAAACTTCCTACCTATTTGTCGTCTTTTACTAGACGAATGAACGTCTAGGAAAGCTAAGATATATAGTACAGCAGGGATACAGTAATAGATAAGAAACAAGAAAGGACGTTTATCCTTATCTATTACATTATTTTTGCTGTACTGTATTTCTTGAGATTTTCCTAGACGTTTCTAGAAAATGTAGGTGGATATAAACTACGAAATGTCCAGGTATCCGTGATCGTGTATTATAAGACTTGAGGTTACATCACGAAACGTCAAAAAGGGTAAGAACTTTCCGCTTTAGAATTTCAATGTGTCAGTACAATATCTGTAATTTCTGCATTTGTATTATTGGAAAGGACAATATCAATTACAAACCCAGTTCCCATGCCGTGGTGGTTATGGTCGCGGAATTCACATCGACACAAGGAAATTATCATCATAGACCTCATATTATCATAAACTTGGCACGCTTCCCCATTTCTTGCTGCGCTAAAACTAATGGTTTTTTTTTCAGAGCGCGTGATTTTGAACTCATCCGCTAGGTAGCTCTGCTATAGAACTCACAATAGAATATGACGTCTATGTCAGAGCTACCTAGCGGATGAATTCAAAATCACGTGCTCTGAACAAAAACCAATTAATTTTAGCGCAGCGTAAAATGGGGAAGCGTGCTACGTCTATCTATTATGAGGTCTATGCTATTATACAGAGATTCTGATTCTGCTGCGGCCACACCTGACTGAGGCATATCTCGATTACTTTAGGCAAATGTCGTGACTAGTTAAACTAAGGTCTGACCGCTCTCTTCCCAATCCATCTCTCCGGAAGAGTGCTCGCCGCAAGACGTCATTACTCATGAGTTCGTTCGAAACCAATTCCTAGTTCGTAAATTTCAACTTCCTCGAGTAGGGAATATCGAAGATACCTTCGGTTTCGTGACTCCGATAAATGTAGTGATTTAGAATGGCCTTACACAGGAGTGACAATTGTTAACAAGCAACTTCACTTCCGCTGTTAGTTTAGTGCACTGATTTAGATAAGGGTTACTGTGAGGCCGTCAATCTGACGAACAGAGAGCTATTTCGTCTGCCTACCCCACTCCGCACGGCTCTGATCTAGTGAGTAGTTGAGAAGGAATGGAACACAAGAAAGAGGAACAGAGAAGTTAAACTGTTACAATAACTTATAATTTCCCTTCGCCACTGTATTCATATGGTACACCTTTTTGTGTCTTCTGGGTGAAAAAAAAAGACAACTTTCGGAAATGCTACGTCGTTGGGCTCCTCGCCAAAGGAAGTATAGAAGGACAGTTTGCGATTATTCTTAAGGTTTGGAACAATCTTCAATATGGCGGCGAGATGGAAAACATTACTAAAAATTTTAAATGTATTGCGAGGAGTAGTTTTGCAAATCTGTGGCAAGACAGTGAAAAATGTAGTGAAGACCTTGACTTTAGCTGTGATATTTGACTACCCATAAATCACAGTTATAAGCTGGGTTCTTCAATTTCGCAACAAGAAGAAAGTCCTTTTGAAATACCTATCACTTCGTGTCCCCGAGTGCCAAAACTATTCCCCTCATTTATTGTACAAATTGTTGGACTGTCTCCCGTCTTCTCATAATTTTAAAGGGCAAAGGAAGAAAATGAACCTAGGAAAGAAAAACAGTAAAGTCGATTTCTGTAGTCTTTCATTTTGTGTGTGTGTGATATATACCGTACATTTTATCAACACCCAGCCTCCGTAGTCCAGACGATAACGTCGTGAACTTCGGATTCCCTATGAGTATGTACGTGGGTTCGAATCCCGGCACCCGACTATCCTGACTGAGGTTTTTCAGAGTTTCTCTCAGTTTAATCAGGCGAATGTCGGGATGGTACCTTAAGAAAGGCCGTAGATGATACCTCCCCTATCCTATCCTGAGCCAAAGATGCCATAAACAAATTTAAATGTTTACGTATCAATATTGTTTACAACACCTTCTTCTTTTAAAATAATTTGGAATTTAAATATTTCTTTTCCAAAAATGCTAAAAAAATACCGGTATTCCTAAAATTCGTACAACAGATATTCACTGTTCTGTGTTTCACAAAGATCCATTACAATATCGAAATTTCGATAGATCTAGAAATTGTAGATGTTACTCATCGCAATCTGTGCTATTTTAAATTGAATCCAGTGTCGCTTGAATGTAATAGAACACGAAACAAATGCTGGGCTTTATCCTCTTTTGCTTCTCGACCTGCTAGATTGCGGTTTTTAATAATGACCATGAAAACTAGAGGCATGAAATTTTATTATTTCTTTCTTTCTTTTTAGATACTCCAAAACATGAACGATGTTCCACAGTGGCATTGCTTGAGATACAGAAGACTAGATCTTGTACGTCGCTGCAGAAATCAACGAGGCAGAGACAGACACATTTAGGTAAGTAACCAATTCCAACGGAATGAACAATTTTTCTCCAGTTAACGAACTGTTTATGTCGTTGCAAATTAACTCCCCCTTCACTCCTTTTATATTTTTTAGTGTGTAGGATTGTTTTCTGTGTTCAGTTCAATGAATTTGACGTTACGTTTGAACATGATTCTTGTGTCATCTACTTACTTACTCTATGGCTTACGGAACTCGGAAGTTCATCGCCGCAGTAACAATTGTTCTCCATAGGATTCTATCCTGAGCAAGATTAAGCCAGTTTTCATCACAAACACCTAATTCACGAAAATCTCTTCTAATATTATCCTCCCAACGTCATCTCGGTCTTCCTAACGGTTTCTTTCCCTCCGGTTTACCAACCACGATGGAATATATTCTTCGTTTCTCCCCCATCCGAGCTACATGGCCTGCGATTTCATTATTCTTACATCATCGGGTGAGTCGAAAAGTCCGTGAAGTTCTTCATTATGCAGTCTCTTCCATTCTCCAGTCACATCGTCCCGTTTCGGACCGTATATCTTTCTTATGACCTTATTTTCATACACTCGTAATTCATGTTCATCTGTTAGGGTTGCACTCCCAACTTTCGCAATCGTACAGTATTACCGGCAGAATAACTGTTCTGTATATTTTCAATTTTAGTTTCCTTGAGGAAACAAAAATTGAATTGCGAGGATAGGAGTTTCTGGACTGAATAGAAACATGCGTTGCCCCATACTAAGCGACTTTTAATTTCTTCCGTGACCTTGCTTTTGCTTGTTACATATGCTCCCAAGTATTTAAATTTGTTTACTTTCTCCATGTTCTCATTCTTAATTGTTATGTATCCATTTCCGTTATTATCTGTGTTTCGGCTTGTTATCACGTATTTTGTTTTCTCATTACCTGTAGAGCTATATCATCGCACGCTTCTACTACGACGTCGGTGTTACTTTGTAGGGCACCTATATCGTCCCCTATTAAATCTATATCATCCGCGTATACGAACAGTTGACTTATGTCATCTACTGGACCAATAAATGTAAAAAGTATTGGAAAAGAAGGGAAAGAAAACATTTTAAAAGGTGCAAAGATATACGGATTTCGACTGCGATCGTGATATAATCAGTCTGGCCATCTACTCCAAAATTAAGGTAAATTTTAAACGAATATTCATACAATAACAACTCACTCCAGCATTATATTCTCAATTTCCTCAGTCACACCAGGTAAACGCCGGGATGGTACCTTTAAACTCGACCCTGGCCGAATTCCTTTTAATATCCTCTCCCCTATCCTATCCTGAGCCAAAATTGCCTAAAGACCATAAATAAATTTAAATCGAAAATTCAATGATATCCGAAAAAACTGTAGATGCATGAGCAAATTCAAAATGTATTTCATATACAGAGTTTATGAAATTTCCTGTGAATATGACAGTATATGCGTATGACCACACATGGAACTTCAGGTTTAGAGTCAAAGAACACATCAGAAACTCCAAAGCGGCCATCCTATGTCTGATTTATCAAAACTCTTACACAGCACAAGACACAGCATATGTTCTTCCCACACTTTCCACAGGTTAGATTCACACATAGACAGAACAGTTCAAGTGACATACTATATAAAAATCGACCTCTAAACACAGAAAGGAGAAATTTAAATAAAGCATGTTTCCCTTTCGTATATACAGTGGAACCTCGATATATCGAACCCGAAGGAGAACGAGAAAACTTCAAATTATCGAGGATTTCGATATACCGAGGTTCGATTTATCAAGATTTCTGACTGACTGCGATATATAGAGGTTGACAACAAAAACAACGGTTATTGGATGCGTTTCTCATCACTAATTTGATGTAATTAAAGGGTACTATATTTTATTTTTCAAAACGTCTATGTTAAACAATGGTGTAGGTTACAGATTGCAACATGAACGATTGTCGTTCAAAGAACGAACTGAGTTTCGTGTAAATACAGTACAGTATTATAGATTTTATCAAAACAACTTCGATATATAGAGGTTTTTCAATCAAAACTTCGATATATAGAGATTTTCCAATCAAAACTTCGATCTTTAGAGGTGCGATGCCAAGCTAAGTAAGTATGAAAATTCGAAATATCGAGGTCTTCCTCACCAGTCCTTCGATATATAGAAGTAAAAATACACATGGGAGTGATAGCAGGTTCAAGGGGAATGGAAGAACTTCGATTTATCAAGGAATTCGATATATCGAGGTTTCACTGTATTTCACTAAAATACATTAACTACTGCTCATCCAAATTCACATCGCCAAAGCAATTTACACAAATTAAAAAAGTCACTTTCCTATTCGCGTATCTGGTCACATTGTTCATACCACGATCGCATCCAAAATATTTTCTTTCCCTTCCTTTTTTGCAATATTTTTTAGTTTACAATTCTAGTAGAAGACATAAATACAGCTTCGAAATATAGAATTCATCCAAGTGTAATAACTAGGGCCCAGATTTTTAGGAAACAACGTTTTAGGTTTTATAAAAAGTTGGTTTAGGTCATTTTAAGATTTTATTTTTTCTATTGTACAAATGGTAATCTGATAAATATTTGGGTTAAAATGAAATGAGGGTCAAATAAGTTTCAACAGCAAACACATTTACTTTGATGTGTTAACGGCTTAACTATTTACTGAACATAAAGAACAGAAGAAAGTTAAGAAAAAGAAATCAATATTCAAAGTTCCAATTTTCTCAATATTCCGTTAAATATTATCATACAAAACGAAAACTTGGAGCATCACTCATAAATAACCTTAATCTCTATATTAAACATGAACTACGGAGATTTTTTATTACATTAAATATTAAACCGTAATCTGTTGGATCACAGCAATAATTAAATTTGATTATCTATCTGATATCTTGGTCTCTTAATATAACTTCCAATATCTAATAACTCTTAGATAAACTTGCCATCCGACTAGCATAACCATTAACGAGCATGAAATAAGCTTGCTTTAAATTACTCAGACGTGCGGTTCCTTCTGTATTCCTGATGACGTCATAATATTAGTTAAGATGGAGGTACTCTGGCTTTCGCACACAGAGTGGGGCTACCTTAACATACAACACAGTCTTGGCCTAGTATGTTCACTCAAGCAAGACTTGCCGCGTAGTAGCGAAATAAAATTAAAAAGGAAGGTAGAAGAATTTATTAACAATCTCGGCCGAAGTCAAAATTGTAAGCTCTCGCTAAAATCTTACAATGCTCTTTTACATGTAAAGTCGTTACATTACACTTGGTGATCCGACTTCTCGCATTATAATCTTAAATAAAAATATTTACAGTATTTAGTAAGTACAATACAGTTTTGTGCAATTTATCTATAAATTCTGAAACATCTGAAACTTCAGTATAGTAGAAATATTCGCAATATGAAGGTATTTCTAATTTACATCCACCTTTCTGATTGCCCTCTATGGTTCACATTTTAAGATATTCAGCCTTGCGGTGAGAACAAAACACTCTCCACTACTTTGCATTGTGTTGTATCAAATTCAGCCTCACTCAGCTCTCTGACCATAACCAATAGTTTCGATGTAGTGAAATCATGTCCGACATCATATTTGAACACAATTACTACCATTTGTTTGTTGGACATCGAGAATAATGCCTAAATAATCAACAACGCAAACATCAGGTAATATTCTGTAACCTTCAGGTAATATTACGTGACCACTCGTGATAACATATGCATTAGTCTGCAGTACTGAACATAGAATAACCCTGAATTAATATTCACATTAAAGCATCGCATCATATAACCTTTGAACAGATATATACATTAAAGCTTGTTATACATCTGTAAATAACATTAGTTTCAGTTAGCTTAGATTCACTCAGTTTACGCTGCAAACGACTACCGTCATTAATTTATCTCAAAGTTGGGATAAACTTTCGTTTAAGTCAACCCGCCTAAACCGACCTAACAGCTAATTCAATAAGCCGCTGAAGTGGCTTACAGCTGATACACAGCTAGTATATCAGTTTTACTTTTTTAACTCACACAATGTACTACGCCACAAAGCTACCAGCTCCGATTAAGGCCTTATTTTATTTAAGGCCTCTACGCAACTTTGGCTTAGGTCGAACGAAAACACGAAAACAGCAAAGAGTGAAAAAAAAAATAAAACAAATGCACATTCGTGCATATTTTTCCTATTAACAGTATGAGTTTCATTTATCAATGCCAACTTTTAATGTTCCATTTAACCTCTTTTAGGTTCATTTTACCTGTTTTTAGGACCTATAGGATTCGCATCTTGCATTAAGAAATGACTGAAACAAAAACATATGTTTCAATAATTAGGTTACCAAGGAAGGAGTAAAAATACCTACGAATCCGGGCCCTAGTTATAACTATTTATTTTTTAAAAAAATGGAGATACTCTTTACGAAAGAACATTTAATAACAAGGTTTAAGGCAAAAGTTTAAACGAAGTGTAAATAAACACACACATTACGTAAAAATAATACACTAACAAGGGAAGGTCCCAGTCTAGGGAAATGTAGTTTGGGAGCAGAGTTCGTGTGGTGACAGTTTACACTTCAAATGTAAACATACTGAAAAACTCTTTTGGCCAGTTTCGAAATAACTGGGATCAAAATTTGCATACCACCTAAACCGGATAGCTGGGGTGGTAGCGTGCCCACTTCACGACCCCTGACCCCTGTCCTAACACATGCAAGAATCTTTTTTTTTTTTTTTCAGAAGTATGAGTATTTCATACATTGTAGTATAAAATGGAATGGAATTGAAGGAGAAATATATTAATGAAAAATTAGTTGCATTGAAACCTTAACACTGTTGGTCAGAAAAGTTTTTTCAGGAAACTAGTTGAACACGGCTACGGTGTTGACTGACCTGGCAATGAAAGAGAACAAGTGTCCAGTAACAAAAAAGATTGTTGGCATTTTGCATGAAAAAATATTATCGTTCTCCTTATACCATCTTTCGTCCGCGAAATACTGTCACAAATTAGCCAAGTTTTATGGCACACTTTCGACCACAAATTGTTCCACAAAGGGAGTTTTTCCTGTAACAGAATGATTTACAATTATATTCTTTTCTTTATATTCATTCTTTTTCTGCCACAATGATATTCTAATTCTGCTGAAAAAAAAATTGCATACACAGGGACTCGAACCTACAACCTTAGACTCGGAAGGTCAATACGCTACCGCCTCAGCTACCTGACCGACTGACAACGAACATTTTAAAGTATATAAAATGCAGCGCAAAACTTGACCCGTGTTATTTTAAAACTGACCAAATAGTGCGTCCTAACATTTTAGTATCTTTACCCCTTAGGATTAAATTTCCACTGCATCAAGTTTGCTCCCAAACTACACTTCCCAGACCGGAACCTTCCCCTGTCAAAGCCACCGAAAATGGCCGATGAAGGAACATTCTAAAAGTCTTAAAAGCTGCACAAAATTCCACTTATCGAATCAATATTCGGTACATGTTTACAATGACTGACGGATACGTTCCAACTCCAGATGTGTTGGATCAGTATTAACAGACTGTGCCATAATTTTGGACTTTGAATCTTCTCCATCGGTCATTTTGAATGAATTTGTATACAGTCACGAGAGATATTCAGGGAGTATTGCATTTATTTCTGTTTAACTTTCATTTATGACTCAGACAGGCAGTTATGCCCATGTCTGTCACATGCCTGGATATGTGATGGGCTTAGTCCATAGCTGCCTGTATGACCCATGAATGCGTTTCCGAGATACATTATTTCGTGAGTGAACATGCATTCTGTAACACTGTCACTTGAACAATGTGGTAAAATTCACCTTATTTCGTGAGATAGAAAAGAAACTTTTGGAACACAATAAAGATGAACCTTCACATTTTTAGAACTCTGTGAATTTTTAACTACGATAATCGTTCTTTGATTACTTTGGTAAGCAAAACATATCAATCAATTACACGCGGCAACTAAAGTTTATTCGGCACAACTACAAATTCAAGAATCGTAGCTGTGAAGTGTAAACAGTCATGGTGCGACACTGGACCATAACTTAACCCTTTGGGAAATTATGCAAATGCAATAATGACGAAATCAACCCTTCGATAGTTACCGAGAAGGACATCGTTAACAAAATCCTGTTAATTTTTTAACAAAGTATGAATCAACATGAACGACTAACTTCAAAACACTTCTTTTTTTTTAAGAAAGAAAAAATGGATATGCTCCTCCCAGGGTCCAATATATATTCCAAGATAGCGAGTTCCTCAACAGAGCACATGAATAAACATACCGGACAAAAAATTACAGAATCCGCAATTTATTGGTTAATATGGGGTTACATCACCACGAGCTCGAATCAGAGCCTTGATTTTCTTCGGCATGCTATCAATGTAGAATAGAGAATATTTATGTCCAGTCTGGACCATTCCGTGAATTACTGGTCCCGCAGAGCAGTCAAATTGGGAGTGTGTTGCTGTCTCATCTTAACGGCTCATTCCAGCAGGTCCCATATTTTCTCAATAACATTGAGATATGCAGAATTGGCGGGCCAGGTAAGATGTGGGACGTCTACCTCATGTTCTGCAAACCAATCTTGCTCAATTTGAGTGTGTGCAGTTGTCGCCTTGATATTGAGGTTGTACAATGGCATAATCTTGAAGGAACTGCTCACATGACATCTCTTTATCCAAAAGTTGCACACAGTCCACTGTTTTCATGTCATTGGACACACGAACTAAGGGACCTACCCCAGAACAATACACTTCCACCCTCGTTCTGTATAGCCCTTTGCACACACTGCGTTGAAGGCTTCTTGTGCCTTAAGTATAACATTGGAGCGAGCATCATTGGAATACAAGCAGAATCTGGATTCGTCCCACCATATGATGCGTTGCCAGTGTTCTTTGGTCCAGTGTAGGTGTTGCCTCGCTCACGTCAATCGCTTTATCTTTCGCATGGCAGACAGCTTGGAATATACCCAAGCTACACGACTGAATATAAGCGTTGTTACGTTGAAGCGTTCGTTCGGAGACTGAATGACTGAATCTGGCAACAATTCTTGTCGTGTTTGGAACCGTTTTGCGGTTGATAATATTCCCAGACGTCTACGATCACGGTTACTTATGATGTTTTTCTGCCACAGCTGCTCCGACGGGATTGGTCCCTGCCGGACTCCTTCCACTCTAAATGAAGACTATTGACTGTGGACCTGGACACGCCAACGAACTTTTCTCACCTCCTTCAGAGAACGGCCATGTTCACTGCCAAAGACAATTGCTCCCTTTTGCCACTCTGTGACGCCACGTACGACTTATGGTACTAGCCGTGAGTAACAATAAAACTGATTATACATGAATGTCTCACAAGGGTAAACTAGTAACAAGTAACATACAATACTTTGTTTACAATATATTTACTAATTTTGGTATTCTAGACCAGTATAAAAATGTTGCTCAGGGTATCATCATTCCGTAATTTTTTGTCCGGTGTGTTTAGCTTCTCTAGGTTGTATAAATTTTATCTTGAGTTTCTAGCTTGGACCAAGCATCGATTTATATATTTTCTGCAAGTATTGCAACTCAAAATGCTTGTTACAAGACCTTTTTGTTATTATTATTTACATGGAAGCTGCCGAAACGAGTGAACGATAATCAACCTGTCATCTGTGTAGCGTAAAGTTGGTTATACGCATGCAAAAGTTTGGTAAATTCAAACAAATATGTCATCGCTTTAAAACATACAAATATGACTACAGTACTTTCCTCAACAAATTAGACTATGTAGATTGCTATATTTTGAACTGAAGAGGAATACTGTATATATTTTCCATTCGGTACATTACTTTTAGTTTGAAGAAGTTCCATCTTTGGAAGTAGTACAGCTTCAAATATTAATTTGAAAAGAGATTGTTGGACCTTCTTGCTTTTCTAGCTTTTTGACTTTCACAGAAATAACCAAGACTGAAACAGTGTGGATTTTGAAACTACATTTAAATTTGTGTTATTTCTCTAATATATTTTTTAATGTTTCAATAATGTCCTTTGTTTCTCCAAAATATAATTTTGATTGAATTCGTTTCCGTTTTCGAATTTTACTGGCAG
>JAGDQP010024005.1:0-28469 GCA_022664845.1 Lepisma saccharinum | reverse complement strand
ATCTATATCACGTGATACGTTATCAATAGTTTATTTTGTATTGGAAGTTGCATCCAAATAAATTACGATTAACATAGGCAGACAGTATTAGCGCCCGATCCGACTTTTGAAGTGTCCAACCCGATCCGGAAAGGAAGTACTTGTGCCTGGTTCGGCCCCACATCATATGTGTCCGGGCCGACCCGGCTTGGCCCGGAATGAGCCCGGCCCGGAATGGGCCCGGTTCGGCCCGGCCCGGCTAGACCCGGTGTACTTGAAACGGGCCGGGCCGGGCCGGGCCGAACGGGCGCGCCCGGCCCGTGCAGGGATCTGAACCAGACGTGCACCAGTTGGTCTGAATAACAGTGACTGCTATTGGCTGCTGTATTAAGCCTTACTGTTTAGAATGAGGGTGTACACCATGTGCAGTGTGTTTTGTTTCCGATTGGAATGATTTTACGCACATGATATTGGACCCATGTTGGAAGTTATTATATCAGTCGCCACCTTGGATTCAAAATGGCCGCCCCAAAACCATTTTCCACACCGTTTGAGCTAGCGATACGAAATTTGACATAAAGGTGTATTATCAACAGTAGTTTCAGAAAATATTAAAACATTTTGAAAAGGCTGCCATCTTTGATCCCGATGACTGCTGCCAACATATGTTATTCACCCCGCACCAACGGACTGGCAAATCAGGAAAATTCCCTAAGTTAGGGGCGCAGCACGCTACGGGGAAGCGAGTATTGGTGACAGTCCCGATGACTGTTTCCAACACATTTTATAAACTTTGCACCAACGGGCGGGCAAATCAGCTAGTACAAAATAAATGCCAATAAGCAAGTGCAGATGATAATTCATAACAATTGTCATTACATTAGAGACTGGATTTGATTTGTAAAAGGCTAGTAAACCTGAATTAGCTGTGTACTATATTTTGATAGTATAGTGATGCAGAAAAACAATTTTTTGGGCACGATGCCTTTGGTGTGCCATCTTGATATTTGCTATGTTTATGGTAATATGTTGGAGCAATGACATATATTTTTTTTCAAAGAATTTGAGATATTCAAGGTCAGATTTCACCTTGAAGGTGAAAATTCTTTGAAACAAGATCATGTTGCATATCAATTTATAGCTGTGTTCATTAACTTTTCAATGATATATTTCATTGCTGTACCTGGATTAGAACCAGAATTATAGTAATTTATCTCGAGCCAGACACGTTAACTAAATTTGAACGAAATCTGAGGGGGTCGGGTTGAGTAGTGTGTTGAATTCACATGAAATTACCCTTATAATACTTTACAAAGTGAGATTTGTGCATAACTAATAAATAGGTAACTGATTTATGTCACATTTTACATTTTTAAGAAAACTCAACGAAATATTGTATCTGCACGCTTCGGATCATTTTCATCGATTAGTATGAATTGACAACATAACTAATCTCTTTTTAAAGCTTTGGCTTAACTTTCAGGAGGTAGTGAGTTCATTCAATTCCAGAGGATAACTAGCCTACTAGCCTGAGATTTTTCCTCAGGTACACCAGGCAAATAGAGTACTGGCACCTTCAACTTAGGCCTTGGCTGCCACCTTTCCGCATCCTTTCCCCTCCCCTATCTCAGTCTGAGCCTTGGATGCCTAAAGGCAATAATTCAAATTCCATTAAATTCAACCATATATCTAAAATAATTTTAGATTTTCTTACTTGGTCTTTTATACTTACTTTTTTTTTTTTTTTTGCCAGCTTTAACTTGGTAAAGCATAACTTGGTAACGGGGTCAAACCTGTGGCATAAAGACGGTCTGAGAACGAAACTGAAAACAGCCTCGATGTAGTACCGCGGGATGAGATCTGTGAAACCCTGATTGGGTATTGAAACAAACTTTAGAATAAACAGATGGATATTACTCACATTTGTAACCATGTAATATTAGTACAATCTTTAATATGATTTACTACGATGAATTATAAATAAATTCTTCATTGGTTACAGCGATAGTTCCAAATGAAAATTCTGAAAATGAGAATTTCGACACACATACAGGCTAGATGCTCGTATAATTTGTATAGGTTAATTTAGATTGGTTGTACAAATCAATACTTTTGACTTGATGAAAGGAATTTCGCTATTTCAGACGTTTATTAAATCTCAGATCACACCACTTTGGTTGCCTTCCCATTGTTCCTAGCATTTGGAATTTACGGTGGACAAAGAATTATTGTTTAGCAAGTTGTAATCATTGTTACCTTCTATTACCATTTGTTTTAGTGATGAAACAAAAGATCACGCTTAATTAGAAAAATGAATTCATTTGTACATGTGCCTAAACTTGGCCCTTCGTCTCAGTAATCCTCCTCTTATTGTGAGGCGTTCCGCCTTTTTCATTTTGCACATAAAATGGACAAAACCACTTTAATAGAGAATTATGAATTACATCCTTGCAACCTAGCAAGAAGGGAGCAGTCAACAAACGGGTTTCTGTCTTCGGAGATGTTTATGGTTCTTTTCATCATTTTTCTTGATATATATCATTGTGAGGAGACAAGAAAGGAGTAGCCCAACAGAAGTCATATCTATATAATAAATGCAAAACTGCTACCAACAAGAATTTGTATTACAATAACTGTAGTCTTTGGAAATCGAAATTACAGGAATTTCTCACGATAAAATGTCGAGGATTGTTCAGTGATTTTCCTTAAAGGGCTGTAGCTCAAGTCTAGGGAGGGTTTTAGTGGGGGTGTAGGGTGTAGCATACTCCCTGCCGTGTATTAATGTGCGCATCTTGCAGGATGCGAGTGACGTCACCTATGCCCCTTCCGAAGAAAGAAATTTTGAAATTGGAAAGCTTTTAAAATTTCTTGAATCTACATTTCACTATATCACTTTTTAATATATTCACTTATATATATCCAATGGGAATATATATATATATATATATATATATATATATATATATATATATATATATATATATATATATAAAAACACTATCACATGAGGAATCACTGAAAGTATCTTGATATTGAAGACATGGGCGTTAAAGATGTCTTCTGGGACAGATGACATTGCGCTACCTCTGCCTCCGATGAGCAACTTCTACAAATAACTGCTGCAGAAATACAACTGCTATTTCTGCTGGATCAGACAACTGCTGCTTATGATGATGATTGCTGCAGAAATACAACTGCTACTTCTGCTGGATCAGACAATGCAGCTGATTATAAATGACTGTTGCAGAAATATAACTGCTACTTCTGCTGGTGCTGATAACTGCTACAGAAATACAACCGCTACTTTTGTTGCTACATGATAAATGAAGATCATGGCTAATCGTGTTCCATTCCTTTTCTTCTTTCAAGTCTTGTCTGTAGCCAAGTTAAAGTAACCGGTTTGTCATGCCACAAACTAACTCTATGGCTTATGGAACTCGCAAGTTCATCGCCGCAGCAACAGACGTTCGCCATTGGATTCTATCCTGGGCAATATCAGGCCAGTTTTCATCACGAACACCTACTTCTAGAAGATATCTTCTAATATTGTCCTCCCAACGACGTATCGGTCTTCCCAATGGTCTTCCAATCAGGATAGAATATAGTCGTCGCTTTTTCCCCATTCGAGCTACATGGCCTGCCCACCTTAGTCATCGCGATTTCATTATTTTTACAACATCTGGTTAATCGTACAGTCCGTGGAGTTCTTCATTATGCAGTCTCCTCCAGTCTCCAGTGATCTCGTCCCGTTTCGGTCCGTATATCTTTCTCAAAACCTTATTTTCAAACACACGTAATTTATGTTCATCTGCATTGTCGTACTCCAACTTTCGCAACCGTAAAGTATTACCGGCAGAATAACCGTTCTGTGTATTTTCAATTTCCTTTATATTAATCGTGATGTTAGAAGCTTTTGGACTGAATAGAAACATGAGTTCCCCGATTCTAAGCGACTTTTTATTTCTTCCGTTACCTCATATTTACTTGTTACGTATGCTCCCAAGTATTTAAATTTGCTTACTTTTTCTATGATCCCATACCCAAATATTATGTTTTTATTTCCTTCATTCCCTGTGTTTCGGCTTGTTATCATGTATTTTGTTTTATCTATGTTTACCTGTAGACCTATCTCATCGCACGCTTGTACTAAGACATCGGTGTTGATTTGTAGTGCATCTATATCGTCCCCTATTAAATCTACATCATCCGCGTATACGAAGAGTTGATTCAAACCATTCAATAATAGTCCCTTTATGTCCCCTTTAATTTTTAAAATCGCATATTCTAACGCAAAGTTAAACAGTAGTGGTGACAAAGCATCGCCTTTTTTATCATTTGCTGGTAGTTGATGTGTAACACGAAAGTGTCTATTTGCGTGCGATCAGTGTCACTAATCATGTGTGAGTTCATTTATTAGATTATGCAAGAATTTCAGCGTCTGCGTGTTCATTTCTTTCATATTACAAGTTTATGGATGGCACTGGGTTTCGAACCCGTGTTGCCTAGTATCATCAAACTTGTTTTAAATCACTGCGGCTACCAAAATTATTCACGTTGTGTGTGTGTGTGTCACTATATCTTACGTCACTAGAATTTCTCCGAGTTAATATTTTAGTTTTCATTGTCTGTTGGTTGCGGTCCGGCTCGAACCGGTGACCTGTACACTTTGATATCATTTTTAAGTCACTCTAGCGTTTAATTGTTCATAGTTTCTACGTTTTAAAGGTTACTATTGAATGCTTGGTATGTGCGCTAGTTCATTGTTGCTAATTACTGGTGATTTCGGTTTGGCATTGAAACTTGAATCTGCTTTGCCTCCTTTCCGAAAATTCACTTACACTGTTTACGTGGTATAACTATTTATGCTTTGTGTTCAAGTGTTTGTCATATGCTTAACATTTCACGAGTATTTGTGCACTGTTTACACTTGATCAAAATTGTGTGCCGGGTTCCAACTGGCATCGAACCTTGGCCTAACACAAAGTTCACGTATGCTACTGTTTCACCTCTATAAATTTATTCAAAGTTCGTGCATGCAGATAAATGTCTTTTAGTAAATAACACGTTATTTCCAATACCGATTCACGAAGAAAAAAAATTCTCGTTTCGCGCAATCTTTAAGTGGTAAGAGCAAATCTTGCATCTACGCTGATTGTCTATTCTCTGATGTTTCTAAAATTTTAAACCTGTTAACTACAAACTATAACTAGCTTTTACATTAATTAATTGAAATTATTTCGAATAATTGCTTGCTAGTTGCTAAATACATACAAATATAATAAAACTTGAAAACAAAATTCCTCATTTCCATTAATCATACTATTTAGTACTTAATTTCTAGCTTTTGGTTATTAAAAAAATAATTTCTGTCACCGTTTCCTTTGCATAATTATTTAAATATTGTATACATATTTTCCATTTTTCTTACACCAATATTTTGTCAGAAAATCTAAATACACATAGACATACACCATATCATTCATCTTTAGCTTATTAATTCCCATAAAAATATTTTACATATTTTTCCGTGTTTTGAACATGTTATTCCTATATGTATTTCATTCAATGTGGCCTGCCAATTGTTTAAAAATTACTAAAATACCATATTTTAAAAATTTGGATTTAAAAAATCTTCTACCTTAAATTAAGTATCTCAAATTCTGGTCTGTCAAAAACAAAATGTAGCCTTGTTCAATGTTTGAGGTACCATCTCAGCATTAGCCTAGTGAAGTACCATCCTGACCCTTGCCTGGTGTAATGAAATTCGCTACTTGTCTTAAGCTACTATGCTATTTACATCTAGGTTTCCTAGTGACATATTTGTTTTTTTTTAGTACTTACATTTTATTTTTTTAAAAAAACTACAACTTACACAAATATTACCATAATTACTCTATTATTTTTAAATATTACAAACCTTACTATTTTATTTCTTACGTATTTACTTCTGTATTTATTTACTTACTGTACTTCTCATTCAATTACCTTGTACTTAAAAATATGTTCTTTACATTTTTAATTGCTCGCAACAAAACTTTCCTTAGTTTTCCCTTCTTTATTTTTTTTTAACACCTTTTCTGTCATCTTTTGATGGCTTAACTCTACCGATATGATGTTTCTGTAAGAAATCTCAGCGAAGGTCCCAAGTCCTGACGTAGGTTGGGTTAGATCCACTTTCCAGGTCCGACAAATGACTCGGATAACTCGAAATTGTATCTTAACCTATCCAACAAAAGAGGAGGGAGCCATCAACCGCTTTCCATTATTTTATTATAATTTTACAAATTAAGTGATGATTCATACTTTGTCTTGCTTTCTAAAAATTCATTTATATTTTTAGATTTTATCCACTTTCAGTTCGTTCAGTTTGTAACTTTAAGTTTATTTAATTATTTAAGATTTGAATTATCCTTATTGTCATTTTAAATTGAATAATTCCAGCCAATTATTTATTCCTTTATTTACGTGAAATATTGTCTAAAATCTAGGTAATCAAAATTCCATAATTTTTAAATTATCGTCCTTGTTTTCCAAAATTTCGCACACTCATTGTTCCAATTTTTAGTCACCACACCAAACCATTATTAAATACATTTTTCTCTTGATGGGATCAGCAATTTCCTTGAACTTTCTTTCAAGGTTCGGCATCAATCCGAAACTTCACTTTCAGAAATGCATTGAACACTAGTCCAGCGGTTTCACCGAAAACTCAAAACAATTTGTTCTTCGTAATCAATCCTTACTTCAAGAATCTTTCTTGCACTAGGGCCAACTTTCTAATGGAAAAAAAAAAAAAAAAAAAGAAAACTTATGTACTTTTCAAACAAGAAAGTATATGGACAGTTGGAATGTCCCTTGTACTTCCCTCTTATACCAGTATTTACACTTTTATTGCATTTTCAAAGAATTATTAATTATTTTAATAACTTTTCAACCTTCTTACTCTAAAATTTCCAACATTTTCGATTTAATTTGAATTATCTTTTTAAGATTTCAATTTATCGATTTTAGATTTTAAAACAAACGACATTATAGACTTTAAGTTTACTTATTTTCCCGTGTTTACCAATTATGATCGTTATAAAGTTTAGTTCAATTTTAAATTCTCTCTTTGGAGTTATATTATGAAATAAAAACCTGTTAAAAACAAAATAATTTAAAATCGTGAACTGTGTCTGTAATATCTAAGTTTTAATATTTTTATTGTTAAAAACAGAATCTAATCTTACGCTTTGTCTTCTTTATTTCAGGTAAGTTTGCCAAATAAATTCTACAAATTTAATATAGTTTGTCGTCGAGTTTTGTAAGTACCTGAGCTTGTTTATCCGCATGTTTCAGATCCAATTGAATTGTAATTTTTGTTTTGTTAACATATTTATTTAATTTCTTTATTATTTTGCACATATGTATTAAACTAGAACCTACTGTTTAACATCAACACTAAAAGAAAATGAAATATGTGATCAGTATATTTCATTTCTCCATCTTCCCGATACAATTGATCTGAACGCCTTTGACCCATTGTAACGTACTTTTCAACATTCGTCTCGCTCTACGGAACGGAAGTACTTGATCAGAGTATTGAAAATACCCTAACTCAAATTGTAATTAGTCATTTGGCGTAACAACTCCTTACGACGTGCCTAAACTTAGCCATACAACGTGTCACTCTTATAAATTATTATTTATATTTATTTTTAATTTTTAGAATAATGTTTCTTCTAAGCAAATTGAATAGGTAACAGTAGTTCACACCAAATACCAGCACTTGATTTTATCAGTCAATGGAATACGGTTTTGGTCTTACGGTGACGAATCTGGTTATTCCATAAACTTTTGTGATCAAGTAGCCATTCCAGCGAAAAAACTATTATAACCTTTAACAATTTGAAAAGTTTAGTTTCATCTAAATTATTTTTAACCGTAGTCATCATTGCAGTTTTCCAAGCTTGAGAGATCCTCAAAAACTTGTGTCTCGAACCAGCGAGGTTTACAATTTCCTTTGAGAATATTGCATGCCTGAAACTGTGATTCTTGAATCCAGTTCCACAATATAATTAAGACAAAAATTACCAATTTATTTTACTACTGCAGTTCACTTGTTACGTTTACTATTTATTTATTTATTTAGTTAGTTATTTATGTAGTTACTTCCGCATTTTTAATTCCATATGTTTAAATAAATGAGTTTAGCCTCCAACATTTTAAACAAATGAGGTCGGTCTTCTTATTACACAAATGATGTCCGTCTTCCAATCCGTTTAAATTATTACTAATATTTATGTAAATTACTCTATGCCAAGTACATATTAAAACATTCGTTCTCGTAGCTTTAAAATTTATACACGATTACTTGTCCATACCTTAATTTTAACGTTTGGCCCTTGTACTTTAAATAATTAAATATTTGCCTCAAAATAATTATTTTCATATCCTTAAATTACATCTATATCAGTTATATATTTGGACCAAATTAAACTATTAATTTGTAGAGTAGTCCGTCATGCACTTTATAAATAACAAAATGTCTTCGTAATATTTCATACCGGTATTTCCTTTCATAACTTGTACATAGCCATTATTAACTTGTAAATACTTCATAAACTTCAAAATATCTTCATACTTCATTATACATATTGAGGCAGATCTTCAAACTTGTTAACTTCAAATAGTCGACTTCTCGTTGAGTGAACATACCGTAGTGTGCTTTGCAATAGTTAATCGTAGCCACATAACTTACATCTAACCTGAGGCTTAAATCTGTTCTATAGTATTGCATTAACTTTGCTAACGCCTCCTTAGAACACGATACCAACTTGGTTGGCATCTCAAAAATTAATTATACTTACATTTATTTACTAAAACTGCATAAAAATTTTATACTTGTTTATATGCAATTTACTCTCATAATATCGCCATGGCATCTCATTATATCTTATATTACTTGTCATACTTCATTAAAACTTGATAACATTTAATAACTTGGTGCAATAATAGTGGCGTGTTATGACATACCCATTGTACCCACTCTGAAATCTGGAGATCAGACTCGTCTCTTCATACAAACCCATTTCTTTCTCACCTATTTTGTCTGTGGTTCAGTGGTATGTGAAAGAATCATCAAAGATACTTTATAATTTTATCTCACTCTGTCTAGACTGCTCACCATAGCTTTCTTCCTGTTAGTTTCACTCTTATCATTCTGTCCTTGTTACTCTCTCATGCTACCCAATCCCTGTTCCAATAACACACAGCTTGATGCCATCTGTCTAGATCTAACTAAGACTTTTAATAGAATTGATTGTAATCTTCTTCATTAATTAATTCACCGATTTCGATCTCAATGGTAAGTTCCTTTCATTATTTCGAGACTATCTCACTGTCCGCGAACAACGTGTTGTTCTTTCTAGATCCTCTTCTAATTTTGTTTCCGTTCTCTCTGGTGTACCTCAAGGTAGTGTTGCGGGCCCTCTTCTTTTCCTTCTAAATATGGACGACCTTCCATCTTATCTCTCGTCATTCAAAACCAAAAATTCTACTTATTGCTGACGACTGTAAATTATTTCGAGAAATCAGATCATTACAGGATGTTGCTGATCTCCAGAATTTCATCTCTGATCTCTTGAGCCGATGTAATTCGTGGAACTTGAAAATAAATCCCTCAGAACTTTCTTTTCGTACTATTGGGTCTGCGAAAAACTTCGTGGCATTTTTTTTTTAGTAAATTTCAACTGGTTTTCTTATAGGGTGCAAATGAATTTATTTTAACCAAATATGCTCCATTATTATCGACAATGTTTCGCCATGATGCCTTCGGTGAAGAACTTCTGTGGTTTCTGGTTGAAAAACTGAATCAAGTGGTTTTCACAGGTTTCTTGTGAAACCAGCTTAATTCCATTGAGAGAGTTCTGCAGAGATCGGAACAAGTGATAGTCCGAGGGTGCTATGTGTGGAATATGGGTGGATGCATCAAATTTCCCCAGCCAAGCTCGCGCAATTTTTGACGGGTCATCAATGAAGTATGTGGGCGGGCGTTGTCATGACACCTTTCCTATTCAAGCCGTTTTCTTTCAATTGCCTGGCGTAATCTCTATAGTTGTTAACAGTAGAGTTGAGAATTAATCGTGTGACCAACTGGAATTAGCTCATGGTGGACGATTCCCTTCCAGTCCCACCACATCATCACCTTGTTCGGCGTCAATCCGGGCTTCGCGAACGCTTGTGATGGCTCGCCATCCCTTCTCCACGATCTTTTACGCTTCTGATTGTCGTACGTGATCCATTTTTCATCACTGGTGGTATGAAATGGCTCGTTCATCATGAAAGGTGATCATCACACATTTCAGAAATGGCTCGTTTTCATAGCGTTTCAGCAGCGCATCGCAGATGTTCATTCAGTCTATCATGTTTTTCTCGCTCAACTCATGCGGAACCCATACATCGAGCTTCTTTTTGTAGCCAGCTTTGTGTAAATGGTTCAACACAGTTTTGTGGTCAATGCCTAGCTCCATACCAATATCGACACTGCTGATATGCTTATCTTGCTGGACCTTTTCAATAATTTCATCAGCTTTTTCAGTGATTGGACAACCAGAGCGTGGCTCATCTTTCACATCAAAATTACCAGAACAAAAGCGCGAACCATTTCCGCGCAGTAGATTTTGATAAAGTACCTTCTCCGTACACAGCACAAATTTTTTCACATGCCTGCGCAGTGTTCTTTCCTTTGTCGTAATAATATTGCAAAATTGGCGCAATTTGACATTACTGTTCTCCATTTTCACACGCAAACAACTTTCCAACCACTTCATCAATTTCGCTGTTTATACACTCACAGTAACACTCGAAGTGTCACCTTTCCAACGAGGTTTAGTGGTGGCGCTGCGATCTGTGTTTCCTGAGGTATTTGAAATTGACACCATCTATCGGGGAAATGCCAAGAACATTTTCCCAGACCCAATATTTCTTTAAAGAAAAATCAAATCTCATCTGCCTGTTTCATCGAAGACAATCCTGTCGCCAAAGTTTCTTCTCAAAAGAACCTTGGGAGTGTTATTTGATGAATAACTTTTGTTTGCTGATCACATGACCTCTATAACAGTTCTATGCGCTTACTTGGTCGTCTCTATAGATTTACCTTCATTTACTGAGTATGTGCTACAAAACCTTCATCTCCCCTAAAATTTAATATTGCTCCTCAATTTGGAACATGGCTAGATTTCTAACCTATTTCATATTATTGATTCTGTTCTGAACAATTTTTCTTGCTATAGTCTAAAGAAGAATACCATCAGTATGTAGCTTAAACAAACCTGAGTTATTTTCCATTCTTGACCTCCACGTTCCCTCTTCTCGTCGCAAGCTGACAGATTTGTTGTACTTATACAAGATACTTAACGGGAATCGTAGGACTGGAGAGTTGATATCTAAATTTTACTTCCGTGTTCCTTTGCGAATAACCAGAAATAATAACCTACTTAATTGTACCACGCGTAGGTTAAGTATACTGCAACACTTCTTATTCTATAGACTGGTAATTGTGTACAGTAATCTTATTCAAATATTGATATTTTTGGATCTGAAAACACTTTCCGTCAAACGCTAAATGCCAAGTTATTCCTCTTGTGTATTATAATCGTCATGTTATTGATACTACTTGCTGTGTTGTGTAGTTTTAAAATTTAATTTCATGTTATTTAGTTTATAGTAATGTTATTAAAAATGAAGAATCCCAGTCACTGACACTTATTAAAAGTAAGATGGCTTTACTTGATTTGTAAAACAACAGTAAGGAATTTAACGTATTTTACGTCAGCCGTGAACCGAGTGAACAGATATCGTGTGGAGAGTCTACTAATGTGTGATCATTGCATTTTCTCTTTTTACAAGCAATTTTCCTGGATTCAGTTATCTCGTGTCAGTGAATTTAAATTTGTTGCTTAACAAGTTTAGTGCAAGATTTTGTCGTGTGCAACGTGTCCAAATCCCGATTTTTCGTCCTGACTCAGGAATTCAAGCAAGATTTCATCGAAACTGATGGAACTGTTTATTATACTATGCACTGTTTGTGATTCAAAGAATCACGTTAAATGAAAAACACCAGTTAGGCTGCATACAACAACGTATGTCCAGCGTGAAGGACCAAAAGAACAAGACTCTTCATACAATTCCGACAGTCTCTATTACGAAAAGCCTTTGAACAATATTCTTCGAGGATGCAAAATTCAGAGGAATTTAACATCGATGTGTGTGCAGCTCGTAGGAATTCCACTCTATAGCTTAACAATCTGAATTTCCTGAGAACAACCCCAGCGGCCGCCCATCCTGACTTAGGGTTTTCCATGATTTTCTTCAGTTATATCAGCCAAACGCTGGTATGGTGCGTACCCAAGAACTAGGCCCTACTATCCATTTCATAAAGACTGTCCCCTGACTTCACGGTTCTGCTGTGACCTAACTTCAAGTTATATTAGATTGTCGTACCTCGTTGGAATTGTTAGGATGTTGCCTTTTTAATACTGGACAAATAAAATTTTCCTGTGTGGTGAAAAGTGCGATTTTTTTAGTATATATATTTTTTTTGGAAACGATGTTTATACGAATGTATTTCTGAAATGAGATCACGTGGAAAAATTCCCTGTTCACGGTATGTAGATGCACCTATTTGTTGTAATTTGTGTGACTCTTAGTTCTCTTCACTTATTACTTTTCTTGTAATTAAATAAAACGTGTAACGCTGCGATCTCCTTTCTCGTGATAGGTAGAGAAACGTACAAAACACAGTTCGAAAATTTGAAATTCTAGTGTTAAATACATTTATAGCTTTTACGGAAGAGGGTTCTAGCGTTTATAGTATTGAGTTCAAAAAAATGTGGTAGTCTAAAATATTATGTACGGTACACTTAAAGCCATGTTGCAATCCGCGCTCTAATACAATGAAACACTACAAAACTGGAAGGGCGGCAACGCTGTGAAGCCCGTCTTGTGCCGTGTTACCGCAATAAAGAAACCGGGCGCGGAGCACACTTTGCAACAAAGAAATAAAATATTAGCCTACAATAGTAAGAGCCGACTTTTATAAAGGTAATCAAGGAAGTTCTGTAGCTTTTTCACCCACCACTTTCGAACATCGATATGTCACCTAAGACGTACCTGGAAGATCAAAAATATTCCCCATCAGCATCGACGACCTTCTGCCAACGTTCTGGAAGGCCATGGATTCCATCGCGGTAGAACTTGGTGGGCCGTGAAGCGAAGAAGGTATCAAGTGCATTTTGCACCTCTACTAGGGATTTGAACTGGCGTCCTCTAAGGTGATTGTCCAAGGAATGGAACAGGTGAAAATCGGACGGTGCAATGTCCGGGGAGTATGGCGGATGCAATAGTGTTTCCCATCCAAGGCGTAGAATGGTGTCCCGGGTCATCCTAGCCACGTGGGGCTTAGCGTTGTCATGTAACAGGAGGACCCCTTTGCGATTCAGAAGTGCTGGCTCCAGAGTTTTGAGTTTTTCTTGAACACGGCTCAACTGCTGACAATACACAGTTGCATTGATGCTCTGACCAGCTGGTAGCAGTTCCCGTTGCACGATGCCGCGAGCAGTCCACCAAACACACAGGAGGACCTTCTTCTGGTGCAGTGCTGGTTTCGGCTGTTTTGGAACCGGTTCATGGGATGCTAACCAACGATGACGGCGCCGTGGAGCTTCGTACAGGACCCACTTCTCATCACATGTCAACACCTTGTCCAGAAATGGCTCCTTCCTCAGACGAGACAGCAAAGAAACACAGGTATCTGCTCGCGTTGCCTTCTGGCCCGGAGTCAAATCATATGGGACCCGTCGACCCAACTTGTAGTGTTTCCCAAGTTGATGGAGGTGCTGCCGAATGGTTTCTCCACTCACACTGAACTGTAGTCCCAGTTCCTCACATGTCTGGCCACTGTTCGCTGCAGTTGCTGCCTGAAGTTCTTCATTTGGTACCTGTGTTGGTCTTCCTGCACGTGGTGCGTCTTCGAGTGTTTCGTCACCGTCCTTAAACTTGGTAAACCACCGCTGCACTGTCCGCGTAGTCACGACACCCTCACCAAAGGCCTGGCATATCTTTCGCCCCGCTGCAGCTGCGTTTGACCCCAGTTTGAACTTGTACAGCATACACGCCCTTATGACGCTTGTGGAGGTCCCATGTTCACTCTGTCCTTCCGCACGTTCACGGTGTAACTGAACTGCTACAACCAGGTAGTATGTTGGCTATACCCACACCAACAACTGACCTTCGCCTGATCTCCATTCGCATTCAACTCACAGTGTGAGGGCCAATTGAACACAGACCTCCACAAAAAGCGACAAAACTTTCTTGGTTCCCTTTATAGTTATGTAAGGTCATGAATATCTCAATGCATCGTAGATATAGGAATAATAATTAGGTTTGTCAGTTTTACAGTGCAAAAATCTGGGAGATTTATTAAAAGCTCAAAATTAACTTTCAATAAACATTTTAAAACGTTTGTGCACGAGAGTACGTAGGAAAGCACTTCAGCTGTTATGTTATCGACATTACTACTACTACTATTACTAGGCACGTATTTAGAGGGTAGATCCGTGGGGTCAGGAGCTCGCTAAATTTAGAGTTTTAGATAGAATTAGTGTACTTTAGGCGTAATTATATGTATTTAATATACATTTCATTCCCAGACACACCTTGGACCCACTGAAGACCGTGAACTTCTAACTACTACTATTAGTAAGAACAAGATTTGTTCAACTTTTATCAACATTCGTAAATTGAGTTTTGAAAGCGATTTGTATTTCAGCACGCACTTTATAGCAATTTGTGTTTCAGTACTCATTTTGTAACAAGGTCCGCGGGTTCGAACTTCGCACCACGCGACTACCCATGCTGATTGAGTTTTAAATTTCCTGTTACACCAGGTGAATGCGGGGAAGGTACCTTCAGACTAGGTCACGATTGACTCTTCCTCACATCTTCTCCCCTTCCTTATCGCAGCCTGAGCAAAAGTTGCCTAAAGGCCACAAACAAATTTAAAGAAAACTCTTTTTCCTTGAAAACAGTATTACCGATTTTAACAAGGAACAATGTTTTCAACGTGAACGAACTACTCTACCATCACGAGGTAGACGGCAAAGCTGAAATGTGGCCCGGAGACAGCGTCAAAGTACAGGCTTTTGAGTATTTATAATATAAATAATAAAATTTTGTATTGTTATAAAACAATTAATCAAGTTTGCCCTTATAAAACATTTTTATGATTATGTACACGCGTCAAACCTGAAATATCATGCTATTAGATTACCATTGCAATGACTTTGCTATAATGTCATAAGATGAATGATAATTATGATAACTTGTTTTACCCTTATCCTGAGTGCTATGTAAATCGCAGCCGAAGAAATGTATTAATGCTATGTTAGATTGAAACATGTTTATTGCTAGAACTACGTCACTTGAGCTTGCGTACATACTTGTGTATAGTACTATGAGTCATTAAATGTCAAATCAACCAAAGAAATAGGGGTTTGACACCCATCATCTCAGATTTAATGAAACTTGGCATATTTATTCCCCTTATATGCATAAGTAACCACACCAAATTTTTTGACTCTAACTTATTTCGTTTTCATTTTATAGCCAATTAAAATGTTGTTAGATATTTCCTATTTTCTCAGCTGAAGAGAGGAGTTTCCTTTCTGAGGAAAAAAAATCATATCTCTCTTAATTATTATTGAATCTGTGAGAAAATTTCGATTATTATGATTGAAGATATAAGGAATTAAGAAAAATTAAGATAAATTTCCATCAAATGTTACTAAGCTAGAAAAAATATTTTGTTAACAATTTTATGATTTTTGTTGAAGAAAACATGGTGTAACAACATAAAGTCAAATATCAATAAAAGGGAATGGTACAATCAGATAAACCTTTTCCCCCTATTCATTCTAGAGTTATATTCTGTATGCAAAAAAGTAAAATTAATGGCATTTTCATTCCTTTCTTTATATATATATATATATATATATATATATATATATATTTTATTTTAAGTTTTACACTGTGGAGTTTTATGTACAGGGTAAGTCAAAATGATGTACCCGATTTCATAAATTTATTTTGTGAAATATAATGAACATATCTGAATGTAATACATGTGGTAAGAAGGGTAACTCTCAAAGTTTTTTTCAGTCACATCACAAGTGCTCTATGTGAGCACCTCGCGTAACACGACACACATCAAGCCGATAGTCTATCTCCTGCCAAACCTTGTGTAGTGTGTCACGGTCAATCTCTGCAATGGCTGCTGTGATGCGGGTGCGAAGGTCACCCAATGTTGTTGGAAGTGGTGGTACGTAAACACGATCCTTTATGAAACCCCACAAAAAGAAATCACACGGGGTCAGATCGGGGGAACGAGGTGGCCAACGAATGAGAACTCGATCCTCCTGAGATGAACGGCCTATCCAGCGCTGTGGCAATGCCTCATTGAGATGATCCCGAACGCTGTCATGGTAATGCGTAGGGGCACCATCCAATTGAAGAATGAAATCTGCACTATCCTCTTCGAGCTGTGGAAGGTGCCATTGTTGCAGCATATCAAGAAAAACATGTCCTGTCACAGTAGGTTCAAGGAAGAAAAAGGGCCCATTAATCTTTTCAGGGGAAATGGCACAAAACACATTCACCTTAGGTGAATCGCGTTGGTGTTCCACAACTGCGTGGGGATTATCAGTTCCCCAGATCCTTACGTTGTGTCTATTCACATTCCCAGAAAGGTGAAACACCGCTTCATCACTGTAACGTAACCTTTCGGCGAACCCATCCTCTTCCATTAACGTGAGAAAATCAGCACAGAAAGACGCTCGAGCAGCATAATCAGTGTCTCTTAAGGCTTGTAGCAGTTGCAAGCGATAGGATTTCATTTGTAAACGTTTCCGCAGAATTCGCCATACAGTTTTCTGTGGCATTTCAAGTTCCCTCGCTGCCCGGTAGGTAGACTTCTGTGGACTCCGCACAAAACTGGCGCGAACACGTTCCACTGTCTCTTCCTCAGCTGAAGGACGGCCAGTCGATTTTCGCTTACAGATGCAGCCCGTATCTCTGAATTTTTCATACCACGTACGAATGGTTTTTCCAGTAGGTGGGTCTCTGCCATACTTGGTACGGAAATGCCGTTGAACACTCATCACAGAGTTGTTTACATGGTAATCCAGCACACAGAACGATTTCTGCTCTCCAGTCAGCGCCATTTTCGTTAACTGTTTCCAGCGCCGCGTAGCGGTAGACAATGCAACCACGCGGGACATAAACTAAACTCAACTAAACTTTGAACTTTTGCCTTTCCTTGCGCGTAGCTCACATTAAGATATGTTCATTATATTTCACAAAATAAATTTATGAAATCGGGTCCATCATTTTGACTTACCCTGTATTTATATATATATATAGGGTGATTCGGGATACGACTCCTGACATCGAAACTAGAAAAAATGTTCCTATTAATATGGGTGCAATTCCGCTTAGTTTTGGAAATACAGCGTTTCCAACTTGGAACCCAAAATTGACGTCTCCAGTGGTAAGAAAATGAATAATTCTCAATAAATCAGAAACGATGCTTTGAAGGCAAATTTCGCTTGCGTAAATTTGTTTCTAACAACATGATGACTATCAGGAGTGAAAACACGATGTCACCGTATTGTCAGTGTTGGCAACCTGATATAACATTTAAAATTTTAAAGTAGCACATCGCCGTGTTTTTGGATATTTGGCATCCCCTAGTGATGATGAACAACATAATAAATCTTTCACTGCAATGTTGGAAACTATGGATAAAACATGAAATGAACGAATTTAGTTATATATGTAGTTTGTAGGATAAGGAAAGGTTATTTGGTGATAATTCTTACAAGACCTGTCACCGAATAGTCCGTTCACTCTCGAAGCTACCACGAGGTATGTGTATTAACACTGTAACCTTCATGATGTGCCATCATCTTTGAATCACTATCCGTGCCATGTAGGAGTCGCCGTTGCTCAGTCGGTAGCGCATCTAACTACGGATCGGCGGGCCCAGGTTAAAAATCCCGCTGGAGACTTTTTCTCGCTGTATGCCCATGCCTGGCGTTGTGAGGTGCATTCAGGCTCGAGTACCAATGTGTCCTTGATAATAATAGGCACCTTTAAAATGTAAAGACGGTCAAGCGTGGGACTGACCACCCCACCTCACTTCGTACCGTGGATAGAGAATACGTGGAACGCTGCCTTCACATTGCCACATGCGAGGTTCACGCCGCGTTCGTATCACACAGGGGTTGGCTTTACCTGTTTTTTTATTCCTGCCCTAAAGATCAGTCAGTGGTGGGAAATCTAAGAGAAACCTTGTGCTGTTAAAATACAGGTACGTTAATATTAAGTGAAATCCATGGTATGTGGTCCAATGTTTGTTTATATGCTATATGGGTAAATTCCATGTGAATTCAACACACCACTCAACCCGACCCTCTCCGATTTCTTTCAAATTTGGCGCTTTCAATGATCGTGATAAGAGATGGGAAACTACCGATTTGCAAAGGTATATGACAATTGTGAGGAAAGATATATGTCTTCAAAGTTTGGAAATTGTGCGAAATTTAGAAACGTCTTTCTCGAGATAAATGAGAATAATTCTGGTTCTAATCCAGATACAGCAATGAAACTTATATAATTGAAAAGCTAATGAGCAGAGCTTTAAATCGATATGCAACATGTCCTGTTCAAAGAATTTTCACGTTCAAGGTAAAACCTGACCTTGACCTCGAATATCTCAAAACACCCCATTTTAAATTTTTTTGAAAAAAAAAAAAAAATATTTCATTGTTCCAACAAAAAAAAGTATTATAAACATGGCAAATATCAAGATGGCACACCAAAGACATGATGCCCCAAAATGTTTTTTCTACATCACTTACTCTGTGGCTTACGGCACTTGCAAGTTCATCACCGCAGTAACAAACGTTCGCCATGGGATCCTGGGCAAGATCAATCCAGTTTTCATCACAAATACCTACTTCTCGAAGATCCCTTCTAGTATTGGTCTCCCAACGTCGTCTTGGTCTTGCCAAGGGTCTCTTTCTCTCCGACTTTCCAACCAAGATAGAATAGTCTTCGTTTTTCTCCCATCAGAGCTACATGGCCTGCCCATCTTAGTCGTCGCGATTTCAATATTCTTACAACATCGGGTGAGACGTACATTCCGTGAAGTTCTTCATTATGCAGTCTCGTCCATTCTCCAGTCGTTTCGGCTCGTAACCTCAAAACCTTATTTTCAAACACCCGTAATTTATGTTCATCTTCTAGGATCGTACACCAACTTTCGCAACCGTAAAGTATTACCGGCAGAATAACTGTTCTGTATATTTTCAATTTCCTTGATATTAATCTCGATGTTAGAAGTTTTTGGACGGAATAGAAACACGCGTTGCCCGATACTAAACGACTTTTTATTTCTTCCGTTATCTCGTTCTTGCTTGTTACATATGCACCTAAGTATTTACATTTATTTACTTTCTCAATGTTGTAATTCTTAATTCCTATGTATCTATTTCCTTCATTCTCAGTGTTTCAGCTTGTTATCATGCATTTTGCTTCCTATATGGTTACCTGTATACCTATCTCATCGCACGCTTCTATTAAGACCTCGGTGTTACTTTGAAGTCCCTTTGTATCTTTCTCTATTAAATCTACATCATCCGCGTACACGATCAGTTGATTCAAACCGTTCAACGTTAGTCTTTTTTTTTTGTCTGCTTTTATTTTTTAAATCGCATATTCTAAAGCAAAGTTAAACAGTAGTGGTGACAAAACAATACCTTCTTTCAAACCGGTGCGAATCTTGAAACTATCTGACATATTACCTATCCTTAAGCTGCTTATGTGGTCGCTGAAACATCTCCACCAGTCGAACCAGTTTTTTCGGAATTCCAAATTGTACCAGAATACTGTATAACTTTTCCCTTTTGATAGAATCATAAGCTTCCTTAAAATCATTGAATAGCTGGTGACCATTTCTACTCCAAGATTTGTCTCAAGGCGAAAATCTGGTCCAACGTTGATCTATTTCTTCTAAATCCACATTGATGATTTCCATTTATTTCATCTACGTGTACGCTTAGGCGAGTTAGCAGATTACTCAATACTTTGTAGTATGTCGTTAGTAACGAGATTCCGACGTAATTATTACAGTCTGATTTATCGCCTATTTTATAAACCGGAACAATTATTGAGATTTTCCATTCCTTTGAAAGCTCCTCCTTTCTCCATATAGCACTTATCAATTTATGCAGCTTCTTGATTAGTGCCATTCCTTCCGCTTTAATTAATTCGGCTGGTATATTATCTGTTCCCGGTGATTTGATTATTTTAAAATTTCTTTATCGACATTTCGACCTCGATCTTCCTTGGTTCGGGTATCCACGGTTCTGCGGTATAGATTTCAAATTCCTCTGTCTATTCTCCGTTGGGTACATAAAAAAATTTGTCGAAGTACCTTTTCCACACATCGATAATTTTAATCGGATCCGCCTAAAGATCTCCTCATTCATTTCTGATCATCTCTGACCTCAGCTGGTAACCTTTCCTTAACGAGCTTATCCCTTTGTATAGATCTCGTATGTTAATTGTTTTCCCTATCTCCTGAATATTCTCGTTTTTTGTTTCTGAACCCGCTTGTAGCGTTGCGTTTCTCGTTAATTTAGTGGTTGGAATTTGCTTCACTTTTAGTACTTTGCCATCGCTGCCTTGCTTCTTTTCGTTTCTCATGAAGTTTAAAGCGTTCATCAAACCAAGGCTTGTTTTTCTGCTGTTTCTTTGCTGCGGCCTTTACTGTATCACGATTTTTTTTCCCCACATACTACTTACATCAATTTCACGATTAATTTCATCTTTATTACTACTCGAGTCTGCTAAGATTTCGAACCTGTAATGTTGTAAGAATAATGAAATCGCGTTGACTAAGATGGGTATGCCATGTAGCTCTGATGCGAGAAAAACGAAGACTATATCCCATCTTGGTAGGAAAGAGACCTTGGCAAGACCAAGACGTCATTGGGAGGCCAGTACTAGAAGGGATCTTCGAGAAGTAGGTGTTTGTGATGAAAATTGGATTGATCTTGCCCAGGATCCCATGGCGAACATTTGTTACTGCGGCGATGAACTTGCGATGTAAATAAATGATGTAAAAAAATAACTTTTTAAGCATGATACCTTTGGTGTGCTATCTTGTAATATGTTGGATCAATGAAATATGTTTGTTTGTTTTTTTAAAAAATGGGTGTTTTGAGATATTCAAGGTCAAAGATCAAGGTCAGGTTTCACCTTGAACGTGAAAATTCTTTGAAACTGGACATGTTGCATATCGATTTAAAGCTCTGCTCATTAGCTTTTCAATTATATAAGTTTTATTGCTGTATCTGAATTAGAACCAGAATTATAGTCATTTATCTCGAGACGTATTTAAATTTCGCACAATTTCCAAACTTTGGGGACCTGTATCTTTCCTCACAGTTGTCATATACCTCTGCAAATTAGTAGTTTTCCATCTCTTATCAGGATCTTGAATGCACCGAATTTGAGAGAAATTGGAGACGGTCGGGTTGGAAATGTTACTTTTCCGTGTTGTATTGACATGGAATTACCCATATTCTATTCTGTGCACAAGAATCTAATATTTTTTTCAAGGCCGAAAAGTTTAAAACTTCATCAGTGTTTTAGCACAGACCTTACGGTGTTTCAATCAATACTTAAACCTTATCGAAAACTATGAAAAGCACATCAATTTTCTACAATACTTCCAAAAAAGGGGAAAAAAAAACACTTTTTCAAATAATCACGATGATGACTGGATGTGTTCGAAATGTAAATTTTCATATTCACAAGATGTTAAAAGCAAGACGATGAAACGGGATTCAGTGCAGATTTTTCATCGAACCATTTCATGAAAATTGTCAGGTACAGGACATCAGGAAGGACATAATGTTCGTATGCGACAACTGTGTTAAAAAATCATCTAATAAATCGGAGTGATACATTTTTTCATGTACATTTGATTAGGAAAAGTTCTGGTTAATAATTCATTTCACCAAATCACCTTTCTCTTTAGTGTTGCCTTCATTGTTTTTTACACGCTTTTTATTAACTTACTCTGTAATGATGTTTTATCTCTGGTACAAATCATGTAATTGATTTTTAACTCACTTTTCACCATTCGATTTCTTTAAAATTTTGTAAACTTGCTTGCCTCCGATGACGGTGCAGTAAAGTATTCAATCATTAGATATACGACAGAATAATCCAGTTAACTGTAATTAATTTAAAAATAATTATTTAATATGGACTTCTTTATCCTAAAATAAGTACTAGTCTGCAAAATGTTGGATTTTGACTGATTGCAGAACAGTTTAGGGTGGATGTACGAAGCCCTTAATATAAAAAATTAAAAAAAGAATTTTAAGAAAACATGATATTTTAAGCAAAGAAAAATGGACTAAAAAGTAGAAAATTATAAATTTATGAATCGCTAAATAAAACCGTGGGTCGCTAAATAAATAAGAGCTTTTGCTTGCCTTATCTAATATCTAAGAGCACCCACGCTTTTATTTTCCGATTCATAAATTTATTATTTTTTACTTTTTAGTCCATTTTTCTTTGCTTGAAAAAGCATGTTTTTTTTTAAGTCCTTTTTTAATTATTTTTCAATTACGGTGTGTTTGTTGTATCTTAGTAAACTTGTGAAAAACGCTGCCTAGAAGGATGGTTTTAATATATAAATATAGTTTAAGAGAAAAAGTTATTTTCCTCATAAAACAGTCACTTAATATAAAAATATCGCCAAATTACCTCACCCTACCCTATAAAATTCCGAAACCTTTCGAGTATGATCGATAGTTTACAACACTGAAATGTGTGCTTTACGTATGTTGTTTACTATCACTATGGAATGACAAATATCCATTAATACGACGTAGTTCCATTTGAAAATATTAATCGTTATATCAGGTTGGCAACACTGACAATCCGGTGACATCTTGTTTTCACTCCTGATAGTCAGCATGTTATTAGAAACAAATTTACGCAAGTGAAATTTTCCTTCAAAGCATCGTTTTTAATATTCAGAATTATTCATTTTCTTAGCACAGGAGACGTCAATTAGCCGACGATACTACTGTCATAACCTCGAACAATAATATCAAAGAATTGATTGAATATAGTGACCTCCAATATAATAAAGTTAAACACTGGATGATAAACAACCATCTTCACTTAAATGAAAATAAAACATTCTCTCTCCTAATAACATTGAATACAGATTTTATTAGACAAAATCAAAATAATGATGTTAAACTTCTAGGATTGCATACAGATTCCACATTATCATGGGGAAAACATATTGAAGAGGTTACAAAAAGAGTCACTAGGGGCATTTACATATTAAGGAGTTTAAAGCATTCCTTAATGGCCGAAAGATTGTTAACTATTTATCATGCCTTTTGCCATTCTGCTTTATCTTATGGAACTTTACTATGGGGAAACGCCCCTAAGGTTAACTCATTATTTATCTGGCAAAAGAAGGCAGTAAGAATAATAGTGGGTTTGCCTTTCAGAGCCTCTTGCAGGGGAGAGTTTCGCAAACGAAATATTTTGACTCTAGCGTCCATATACATTTATCAATGTTTATTGCATACTAAACTCCATTTGGGCGATTATAACACCGGTCATAAAATTCATACACATTATACTTGGAATAATTCTGATCTTATTGTACCTCTAACAAGATTATCCAAAATACATAAATCTTATCAAATACATGGTCTAAAATTCTTCAATTTATTACCGAATGAGTATAAAAATTATCAACTGAAAGAATATAAAAGAATCATAAAAACTATTCTAATAGATTGTGAAGGATATACACTGGATGAAATTGAAGGCTTTTTTAAAAAAATCAAAATTTGAAATATTGCCTGATCCAAGAATCTCATCATTTGCTTGGATTATGCATATCATATTTATTTCTACACACTACTCTAGGCAAATATATGTTACCTTGAAGTATGCTTTATATAAGTGTTCTTTTTAATTTTGTAATTTTATTGTACTTCTCACTGGATATAGAGTATAATTTAGAAATATTTGCTTATTTGTTTTAATAACATATTTGTTTAATATATTTTACCTATGTATTTTAATGTATTATTATGTATATTTATATATTGTTGACAATCCTAACACAACAATATGTTGTACAGAAGGAGATAACAATAAATTTAATAAATTGAATTTGGGTTCCAAGTTGGAAACACTGTATCACCAAAACTAAGCCGATTTTCACCAATATTAATAGGAACATTTTTCTAGTTTCGATGTCAGGAGTCGTATCCCGAATCATCCCCCACATCCCGAGTACTTGGTTCTGAATCATCCTATGTATATAAATAAATAAAACTCCACAGTGTAAAAGTTAAGATAAAAAAAAAAATATAGGAAGGAACGAAAATGCCATCAATTTTACCTTTTTGCATGACAGAACATAACTCTAGAATGAATACGGAAAAAGGTTTATCTGATTATACCATTCCCTTTTATTTATGTTAGACCATGTTTTCTTCAACAAAAGTCATAAAATTGTTAACAAAATATTTTTTCTAGCTTTGTAACATTATATGGAAATTTATCTTATTTTTTCATAATTCCTTATATCTTCATTCATAATAATCGAAATTTTCTCAAAGGTTCAGTCATAATTATGAGAGGTACGATTTTTTGTCCTCAGAAAGGCAACTTCTCTCTTCAGCTTGGATATAAGAAAAATGACAATCTTCCAAAATTTTAATTGGCTATAAAATGACTAAATAAGTTAAGAAATAAAATGTGTGGTTACTTATAAGGGAAGTAAATATGTAAAGTTTCATTAAAATCTGAGATGATGGGTGTCATAGCTTGGTTGAACTGACATGGAATAAATATCTCCTATACAACATCCAATCGTTCAATGTACGAAATGAGACATTTGATAATGTGTGCGAATATTACCTGCAAGATCCCCATTGCTTAAAACGTACTCTTAGATTGTTTGTTGCATATCTTACAAATCTAGAATGTTGTGTTGAGTATGCATTATTCCTATCACATAGTCGCCAAGAAATTTGTTGATACCACCGCAGGAAAGGACAATATACGAACGCTAGGAAACTCTACAATGAAAGATAATAGAAATTACTTTCTCTCCAGGTAAATGGTAGTAAACATTAAAAGCTTTTCGCCCAAAAGATAGTGTTCATAGAGTAAGTACTTTTGGCCTAGCACTCACTTCCCTCTTTCTGTTAAATAGATGCCTTGAGTTGCAAACGAACAAAAACTGTCTAAAGAGCACAATAGATTAAGGTGCCATGCTTGAGAAAAAAAAAATCGTCACTTACTTTTTGAATACCCTGTGATCTGTCAGATCAGCTATGAAACGTTTATTGAAACATAGTTAAATAAAACATGAAATTACATTCGTTTACACAAAACACAAAAATTATAACATCACATAACATCTTGATAATAATGTTCATGTATTGAAATTGAAATTGTTCCATAAAAGAATGCGCTTAGAGTCATTTATATATAACAAGAAAAAGCACCATGTTAATCATCAATTAAAAAAAAAAAAAAAAGTCTTACAATTCGTAACATGAAAAGAGAAAAATAAAGATCTTATCAGCTTTCAGTTAGAAAAAAATAACATCACTTTACCAGAATAGTCAATAAAAGTTATTGCATTGAATCAAAATCACTGTCATAGTTACGATAAAGTTCAAATAGTCTCAGAACCTAATGTCACTTCCGTTCCAAATCTCTAGAAGAAAACAATACAGCTGTTGTCATGAAATAGAATTCATACCAAACTTGAAATTGTCTAAGTTTCTTAACTATCTCCAACGCTTCGAGTTCTTTTCCTTCACTAAGCGAACGTTATATGTCAGTTGCTTGTGAGATAAAAGTTGATTTAATTAAAATTAACTTGTGAGCGTAACCTTTTGAATTGATCCAAGTGAATTGAATCTACGTCTTTATTAAAGGCATTGTTTTGAATTTCATCAAATTGTGTCCATCCTTCTTCGAAAACTATTTTGCTGTACAAATTATCGGTGATTCTATTTTTTCCATTCTTTCTCTTGTTTGTGACTTTGTTATCCATATCGGTGCCTTTGTATTTGGTTAATGTGGGTACGTCTTGTGTTCATGCCTTATCATATTGTAAAGAATGTTCTAATTCACCCAAACGCCGTTGTAAATCTTCAAGTTGTTTTTGAAATTGACTGAAATGCTTCTTGTTAAAAGCCGTAAACTGTTTCAGTTCCTGATCGCAGATAATCTTAAATTGGTGCACATATTGCATCTGATTTGTCTGTAGAACATATTACATAATTTGTTGATAGCAGCTTCAGATTTACCTGGTGATGACGTAGATGTAACCAAATCAGTATTGACAGAGGTATCTGTCGTATTGCAAACTGACTTCCATTTCGAAAACAACGTATTCAAACTATCCATGCCTAATAAAGCGAATGGAAGATCCAAGAATGTTATAAGAAAAAACATAGGATATAACAAATCATTTCTTTTAATTTCAAGTACTGCTTTGCCCAGTACTGATACTTCTGAATTGTTTATCAAATGTGTCACCCGTTGTTCCGGTTGCAAGCTGTTTGCTGCCTTTAATTCCATCAGTTTATTAATAAACATTAGGTTTGTCGTATGTAAAACACCTTCGTGCTTGTATACGATGGTCGTCGTCGTTGGTTTCCTTATATCTCAGGGCATGCTATACGACGATTGCACGTGACCACAAATGATTGAGATGCCCAACTTTATAATAACCCAGGCTTGTGCACATGGGTGGGGCGACACTCAGTCTAAAACGCCTGCTACCGTGAGTGTCCACTCAACGAGCAAGAGAATAAGTTCGCTGTTAATCAAAAAGAGAGTTAAGCCTTTCGGCAAAGAGATCTTTATTATGCATAAAGAATTATATGATCTATTTCACAAAACCCAATATAAGTGTATTCGGAACGGTTATACAATTGCAACATGCAATACTCATCATACAATATAACATTTTACATCACATCAACTCCTACTCAAACCTATTACAATTGATAATAAATTATTTAGCAGTTTTCTATAATAAAATTATTCTTTATTTCTTTCTACATTGACCTCAATGCAGAAACTTCCAACGTCCATCAACAGTGCTGAGATTCTTTAACAATTCCGTAAATTCCTGCAGACATTACCAATATGCCAACTATCAGGTTTAACTATATAGCATCGCGAACAAAAGTATGACGTCATGCCTAATTGATTGTGATGATAAAATATCTCGTTCTTATTTCCACATATGTTGGCATGATTTCCTTTTGTATTCAATCAATAATAATATTTATTATTCTGAAATTCAATATTTCATAATTATTGGAACAACAATGTCAATAAAAAATATAACGTTAAAAATATAATAAAATTCAAACATCAATTTGTGCATTGCAAATGCGCTGTACCTTTTGCCCTGGAATCCTGGAGGAAAAGAAATCTCTAATATTTTTTTTTAAATTTATGTTTTCCCTCACCCAGTACCACCCCAGCCTTCAGGTCCTCCAAAAGCTCCTCAAACTGGCACACCCCATACTCACTGCGTCACCTGAAACTGAAAGAGTTTTCCCGTCGTTCCCTAAAATTGTCTACCGATTATCACCAGAACTGGACCAATTCCGCCACCTCCCACCAAACCTGGCAAGTGCAATAGACCCTGCTGCAAAACCTGTCCTATTTTTGATCCCAGTCTTTCCTTTGTACATCCTGTCTCTCACAAGACGTACTCTTTCCGACACTCCGGCAGTTGCATATCTTCCAACCTCGTTTATCTCCTACTCTGTAACTTATGTTCCGCCTTCTACATTGGCGAAACCCAAACTTCTCTAACATACCGCATCAGCAACCATCGCTACCTCCAAATATAAACTTCCGTCCTTCCCCATACCTGAACACTTTCTATCACGGCTGCACCTTTGACGAAACCTTTCGAGTCAGAATCCTGAAAGTCTTGAACCCTAACTCACCTGCCGCAGTTAGAAAGAGATGGAAGCAGACGTACATCTCTATCCTTTCCGCAAACCATAAACCCGGCCTCAACTGCCTGTAACTCCCTGCAGCGCAGTGTCCTCTCCTTCCTTTCTCTTCTTTGTTCCGTCCCTGTTGCTCTTTTATTCTATTTTCTATATTGTTTCTTTGTTCTCCCCTTCTTCTTTATTATTATTTCCCCCTCCCCTCTGATTGTCACCCTCTTATCCCTTCAGGAAGCCCCTTACCTGCTCCTAGTAACCTTCGCACTTTCTTCTCCATTTGGTGTTTTCCCCGTTCCATCTAGTCATTTTCCCGCCTCCATAACCTGGTCACACTGTCAC
>JAGDQP010024004.1:2497-26902 GCA_022664845.1 Lepisma saccharinum | reverse complement strand
CCATGTTAAATTGGACGCTTATTTTGCAAGCCGTCGTAGTCACGTACATCTTAAGGATTTCTTTTCCTGCAAGAAATTTTAATCTGAGCCACGAGATGGAATAAGTGTACCCTCACCTATCAGAACAAACGGTTGGGCCAACCGCAAATAATTGTGGGGACGGAAGTTGTTTTTAAAAGTAAAACAAGTTAACTATTTTTTAAATAGAAATTAATAAAAAAAAATTGAAATGAATAATTTTGAAGACTTATAAAATTCAACCCTGAGGAAAAATTTAAGTAAATTACATAAAGAAAGCTCTCTGGTACAGCTATGGACAAAAGTTTTGTCGCATATCTACAACTGACTTTTCTTATTTCAAAATTAAATATATTGAAACATCGTATAAATTTGTTGACTTACAGAGATGTGCATTTAGGAAAATATTGTTCTGATATGTACCTAAACGAGAGCGATATTTGCAAAGAATATAATATTTCATCGACAACAAAATTCTAAGTCCAAAAATCTACTACGCTGTATAGTTTCCTTGATTTTATCTGAGTCAGAGAATTATATTTTTTTAACGCTATGTGAACTATTAATCCTAATTTTAATTGTCGTTAGTAGATGTCACACACGGGACGGATATCTTCGCCAAGTTGGGAAATATTCTTGAAAGACATGCGACAATACTTTTGTCTACAGCTGTTACCAACTACTGATTGCGCCATGGACCTTTTCAGACATGGGTATCGTGACGTAAAAGCAGCAATAAAGTTTGAATTGAATAACACATTTTACATTTAAATTAGCACAGAATAACAGACTTATATACATACAAAAATGATTTAAATGATTTGCAACATTAAAAAAAAATATCGCATATGAAAACGACACGATCCACCTGGCGAGCAATTTAGAACTAGTTGCTGTGTAACGTTTCGAAAATAACAAATTATTAATCTACACAACAGAAAATGGCGGATACTTTTGTAAGGTGTTTCTCTTACAAGTGACAACTGCAACAACAGTAATAATTCATTAACAGGTGGTTGTTCAATCAACAAATTGCAGGGGAAAAAACAACGCATTTCACGATCGTTGACATATTATCTACTACCACGACATGCTACGGCCAACTTTGTAGATATCGATTCCCTAGAGTGACTGATATTGGAAATAACCAGACTTTTAAATAACTCATAATCATCACGAAACGGATAATCAAGCAGAATGGGCTGTAATCATTGTAACAGAGAGAGTTCTCTTCAAGGTCAAGGAATATGTATGCGTGTATGTTCTATATAAAGGTTAGTTCAGCAATACCTTGAACAGATTTCAAAACCGTTTTGAGTTACATAATGATTCTGTAAAAGAGTTTCATCAGCAAAATCCACAGAACACCGAGAGAATTTTCAATCTTTACTGACATTGTGTCCACGCTGCCTTGAACTCTAGGGACGATAAATAGATTGACAATAACACAAAACCCAACCCCACATGTGACAGTAACAAGAGCGCCGATCCCGGGGGGAGGGATTTGGGGGCCCTGCCCCCCACAAAGTTGAAATGGGCCTCCCTAATGCGGGGCCCAAAATGATAAGTTGAAGTAGATTATTTTATTTCTACAGTGCATGATCGTTCGTTTTCCTCTTCTCCTAATGCGTATCTCCCTTTGGCAAATCTATTTCATTGATAAATCCCACATGGTCATTCGTTTTCCCCAAAACACACACCTGAATTCCCCCCCCCCTCCCAAAGTTATACAGATTGTCCAGAAATCGGCGCCCTTGGACAGTAATGAATGTTTACAATGCTATTAACCTTTTACTTTGAATTTTTATTTAAGGCCTTAGGCATCTAAGGCTCAGGCCGGGAGGGGAAAGATTTGGGAAGGTGGCCTATGTTGAAGGTGCCGTTCCGGCCTTTTCTTGGTGTGACAGGAAAACCCGTGAAAAAACTCTCAGTCAATGCTATTAACCAATAGCCCCTGACTATTTCGGTTACCTGCTTTCTATCAGACATTTTCATGGTGCTCACCGAGTCGCAGTAACTCAGTGGTAGAGCGCTGGCGTAGCATTCGGGAGGTCGTGGGTACGATCCCAGCGGCCGACTGATTGAGCTTTTTCCAGGGTTTTTCCTCAGTCACATCAGGCAAACGTCGGGATGGCACTTTCAACATAGGCCCTGTCCGACACATTTTCGAATCCTTTCCCCTCCCCTATCGCGGCATGAGCCTTAGATGCCTAAAGGTCATAAATAATATATATTTTTAAAAAGTCACAAGTCTATCTACATCGGTGGCCGGTAGATAGAAGTGTCACCTTTTCCTTTGATTTAACGGATTTTAAACATAACTTATCAAGTATAATGTCACTTCAGGGGTTCCATAGTCTAGTGGTTAGAGCGTTGGACTCATGTCCGCGTGGTCCCGGGTTCAATTCCCGGATGGAGTTCCAGGCGTCCACCCAGCGTCGTGAGGAAAACTGGGGAGTCACGTGAATAAAGACGTGACGGCCACTCGGTCTAGAAAGCTCCTAATACGCCTGTTCGTGGCTAGATCACGCGCAGCGCTGACCACACTGCTGTCAGTTCCACCAAGCACGGACAGATGGCGTTGGGGCAGGCTCACTACCTATCGGTCTGTAACGTCGGTGGTTATTATTTTATAATGTCACTTCAGTCCTCCTCTTGCAAAATTAGACTTTTTTCAGTTGTGCCAGTTTTCTTGAGAAGGTCCGATGTGTGTGTGTGTTTGTGTATATATGTGTGTGATCACCCCTACTGGATGCTGATAAGTGACATAAGATCAAAATAACTGTTTATACTATATTATGATACTAAAACTCTAACCAAGAATGCTCCTTGTGCAATAAATACACTCAATGGAATGTACAATACTACGCCTGAGAAAATTTTGTTTTCAAATTTGATATCACCACAATACATAACTCGTCCCAGAGCTCAAACGGGTTACCGGGAATAAATTGGATCACGTTTTGGACCGTGTCTTCGCTTAGGACCTGGTCTGACCTGGTTTCTTAGACGGAAAGCAGAATATTTAATTATTTCCTTGGGTTTGAACAATGTTTCTTTCAGGGGTGACCGGCACCGGATGTTGCCTCCTGAGCGAAAGCAATAGGACGTCGAAAATTCCCAGTTCCTTATAGTTTCCCAGACCGAGTCAATCGGGTAACCATGTGACCTACGTTTGGATACACTTTTGGTGACCCGGTTTCAGCTCTCACTCGTCCATGTCAACGAAAGTGAAAAAAATTGTGATATTTCTTAGGTTTTCTCAATATGACATTTCTGAACCATAAAATACTCTTCCACGCTTACAAAATGCACTCCCATGCAACATAAGGACACGATTAATTACGAAATATGTTTGCAAAGTAAAGTTTGGCCATTAAAATTCACATGTTCATATTGCTTATGTAATTAATTAATTAAATTAAATAAGGTCCTACTATTCATTAACAACACAAAATATGATCACCTGAATAAAATAAGAACTTCTCATGAATTCGGTTCTACAACGTTGCATATAGTCCAGTAAAAATAGCAATGAACCTAGAACCAACTGCAATAGAATTTCTGACAATGGTTTCTGGATGAAAAATATGTGCTGAAAACGATGAAATAAAGTCTACCACTGTAAGTTTATTTATAAATGTAATATGGCGGAAATGAACAACATGGCGGATTTTCACACGCTATGTATGTATGTAAGTTTGTTACCTCGTAAAGCCTAAACTACTTGATCGATTTTAACAAATGAGGTGTCATTGGATTCATCTTGATCCAGACTGTGTCCTAGGTTATATGAAGTCATGAAATAATAAATCCAACATGGCGGGCTTCAATTTCAGAAGAATTTCTGATAGTGGTTTCTAAATGAAAAATATGTGCTGAAAACGATGGAACAATGTCTACTACTGTAACTCTTTTCGTAATATCACAAAATTACAGGTTTTGAAGAAAGTGTGAAAAGGTCGAACTGTTTTATTTAATTGCTTCAAAACCAAACTTCAATTATTTCTTTAAAATCACAAATTGAAAATACATATATTATTGTTCAAAAGATTATCTATCAAATTAGTCTATTCTGTCTTCATGACAATTACTTCGTGAGGAAAACCGTGCACCTTCCGGAGCTCATTTTCATTTCTCTTTATTTCCATGCATTCCTCTACACAGTTGCCAGATCATGTATCAGGTTAAGTCACTTTGAATCTCTGAATTATGTTACAAACGCATTTATGGACCCGGGCTAATTTTGCTTCCGAATAATAAACATTTATTTCAGTGTACAATTTCTTGAACGCTATGCAGTAACGGGTTCTTGTATGTGCTTATTACAGATTTAACTCAAGATTTAAGCATGTTTCATCGCATTTAGTATTTCATTGATTAATTATTTCATCACTTCACATAGCCTAGGACACAGTTTGGAGAAAGAAAAATCCAACGACACCTCATTTGTTAAAATCTCTCAAGTAGTTTAGGCTCTACGAGGTAGCAAACTTAGGTATACATAGCCTGTGAAAATCCGCCATGTTGTTCATTTCCGCCATTTTCAGCACTCATTTTTCATCTAGAAACCGCTGTCAGAAATTCTATTGCAGTTCTAGGTTCCCCTAAAAATTGAACTAAATTGACTGAACTAATAGTTATACCAAAGATAATAATAATATGAGAATCTTCCTATAATGTGCATACTATACAATAATTTCCGTCCTGCGGACTACTCATCAGATGGCAGCACAAATCTAAGATCACGTGATACCGACGAGATATGCCATTAGCGGGAAGTTATTAATTTTCATTGGCTAAGATGTCAATGAAGTTTTCGACCATAACAGTCGTTGTGTTTCATTAAAAAATGTTTAATAATTTTAATATTGTTTATCTTCTATATTTAGGTTTATAGTTTTTTTTTTTAAATCATTGCTCTTTATCTCATCTTTGCCTTCTATAAACTTATGTTTTCTTTCCTCTTGATTTTATATCCATTTTCGTCTGTACGAGGTAAAAGAAAGTTCTTCCAAGTTACTTACAATTGTTCTTCTTCTTCGTTTAGTTACGTAGATAAAGAATGACGGTTGGTTGGTTAGTTAGGAACTGAAGGCACCGGGACTGGCCGCAACTATCGCTACTATCGAGGAATACGTGAGAACTTCTAGCATTCACATCTTATTATCTTTGGTTATACATACACTAAGGGTCAGTTCTACAATCGACCGCTAAACATCTAGTCAGCGCTAAGTTGAGACCAAGTCTGATTTGGGCCAATGAAAGTACGCAAAATGAGAGCTGGCCTCAACTTAGCGCTGGCTAGAAGTTTAGCGGTCGATTGTAGAACTGACCCTAACAGAACCTTTCTACTTATCAGTGGCGGTTGACAGCACCGTACACGAAAAAAAACTATGGGGAATTTACTATAAGACGTAAAAGAAAGATAACTGAAATTTTTAAACGCAATCTTTCAGTCATGACATCAGCGAAATATTTCTGATATAATGAAAATAGTACAAATATCGTGAAACGTAAATGCTAGGTTAAAGTGTTTCTGCAATGTAGCTGGCAATTTCGCGAAAATATATATGAATGTTATGGACACCCTGTACATTATAAACTCCACTATTAAAAGGAACAACAGCATCTAACCTGTAATTCTATAAAATTCTTGTTCTGAGGATTACATTATTTTATAAATAAATTGTTTCGTGTATGTTTTTTGCCATTTATTTTAGCGGGAAAATATATATAATGAAGTAATTAAGTACACCAATTCTGAAAATAGAAACTAGGTCTCTGCATGAGCGCTTTTCCTTCTTCCGAAAGAAAGGTTGCTTAAACACAGGTGGTGGTGTTCGTGGTTGTACAGATGCAAAGTAAGGACCACTTAGGTATGAAATATAATACAATTGCATGAAGGAGCTGCATTCTGTAAAAGATACGAACTTAAAAATACCAGCAGGCGGGGCACTGTGAAACAAGATAAGGTATTTTTTTTCTTCTTCTAAAAAATAAACAAATAAGAAAATAATCATTTCTCTAATTTTAAACAGGAAGTGGGTTTTTAGTGTGAACTGAAAGTCACACACACACACTTCGTTCGAGTGTTTTTCCGTCTTTGTTACGGGAAATGAAGTGGCAAAAAAAAAATTAGAGATTTCGTATAGCGATTCGCCATGTAACCTACTTATTATGTATTCTCTTTTCTTATAAGCACGCAAGGGTTGGAAGTAAGACTTCCTTATTGATTCGAGTTAAAGCATTTATTCTCTTTGAAGTCCTTGTAACTCTAAAAACAGTCGGAGCTTGTGAACATTTGCATTTTGCTCCACAATATGCTGAAAGTTACAAAACAGAATGTTGCAAATAAATTGTCTAATACATTCATATTCTTTAATAGTAAGTTATTTTCTGACCAAAATAATTTATTATATTTATGAGCGAAGGACGAATTTTTATATCGAGGAAAAGATATTGGGATTTGGAAACTATCCAGTCTACCATAAAACATGGTGGTGGTGGTGTTATGGTGTGGGGGTGCATGGCAGCTTCTGGAAAGAGGGAACTTGTGTTAATTGATGCCACAATGAATAAGTTTCTCTACACAGACATTCTGAAACAAAATCGGAAATCAATGCAGAATAACGCCTGGCCCAAGATTTCTACTTGCAGCCTGGCAACGATCCCGAACATGGATCGTCTACAGCAACCATCAATTGAATACTCCACCGCAATCATCGGACCTTAACTCCTTAGAATGTATTGCGCAGAAGGGTGCGTAAACACAACATAACCAGCAAAGAACACCAGAAGACGGTGCTTTTTCAAGAGTGGCGGGGAAAAGGGACCAATATCACTAGAGACGTGGTTAAGTCAATCTAAAAGAGACTTCAGGCAATTATTTACAGACGCGGGAACCCAACAAAATGCTAAAGCAGTGCACATATTCTTGTCACAGGAAAACAATCGTTAGATAATTCGATGTGCCTATACTTATATCCACTTATGTAGAGGCCATTACGAAAAAAATACCGTTTATGTTTTAGTGATAAAGAGTTTTAACACTATTTTATTATTATCTGGTATTGCACATTAATAACTGGAGTATAATTATGTTAATTTCTTATTTTGTGTGTTGTAAAGATTATGAAATATACATTTGTAAAACATAAATGCTGCTGTTATGCTTATACTTCTGTCCATAAGTGCATATTTAGAAGTTGAAGGATGGCTATTAAGTGACTGGTTGGAATGCATATTACCAGCACCATTCATTTGTATTTCAATTATATGCGTACTTGCCTTTCATCTCATTGTCTTTCATATATGTTATTTTTGTGTACGAAAATTATAGGCCTAGTATCAAAACATGTGGAAGACAGAGCAATAGCTTTAACCTTACAATGTGAAATAGAGGCTTTAAAAATAAATCTATGGTTTGCGAAACTCCCAAGTTTATCGCCGCAAATTCGCCACAGGATTCTATCCTGCACAAGATCAACCCAGTTTTCATAACGAATACTTACCTCTCGGAGATACCTTCTAATATTGTTATCCCGACGACGTCTTCGTCTTCCCAACGGTCTCCTTCCCTCCGGCTTTATTTTCAAATATGATGGAATACACTCTTAATTTCCCCCACATCTAAGCTACAAGGCCTACCCATCTTAATCGTTGTGATTTAATTATTCTTACAACATCGGGTGAATCGTATAGTCTGTGGAGTTTTTCATTATGCAGTCTTCTCCATTCTCCGGTCATCTCGTCCCGTTTCTCCCTGCATATATTTTTCTCAAAACCTTATTTTCAAACACACATAATTTATGTTCATTTGCAAGATTATTCCAATTTTTGCAACATGAAGTATTACAGGCAGAATAACCGTTCTGTATATTTTCAATTTCAACTTCCTTGATATTAATCGTGAGACTAGGAGGTTTTGAACTGATTGGCAACATGAATGGCATGATGTTAAACGGCTTTTTATTTCTTCCGTGACTTCGTTTCTCCTTGTTGCATATGCTCCAAAATATTTAAATTTTACTTTCTCTCTGTTCTCGTTCCTAATCGTCTCTATTTTCTTCATCCTCTGTGTTTCGGCTTCTTATTATGTATTTTGTTTTCTTTACGTTCACTTGTAGAACTATATCATCGCAAATTTCTGTTACTAAGACATCGGTGTTACTTTGTATTCCATTTACATCATCTGCGAATACGGGCAGTTGGTTCAAGATATTTAATGTTATTTTCCTTTGGTCCTTTTTTATTTTTAGAATCGCATATTCTAACGCAAAGTTAAACAGTAGTGGTGACAAGTCGCTTGTTCCAATCCGCTGCGAATCTCGAAACTATTTAACATCTAACCGTACTCTGCTTATTGGGCCGCTTGTAACTTCTTCCCCCTCCCTTTCATGTACACTGCAAGGGAGTGGTGAACGTCCCTTTTTGTCTCCCGATACAGAGAACGAACGTATTTGATTCAATTATATAGTAGAATGTCTTAGTTCCAATCGCTATTGTAAACGTATATTGTAGAAATATGTATAGTCATATTCTGAATTGTATTTATTTTATTTACTTAATTATTTATTAACAAGAACCCAGATACAGCACTAATGATCATTTTGCACTGAGTTGTCAAACAATAAACGTAAACAATCAATACAAAATAAGATTTAAAAAATGAACAAATACTTTACAGAAAGAATATTAAGACATACAGAAAAACAAAATCATTACCTCAACTTAAATTAGATATCTATACCAGGTTTTCCATAAAATGGACATATATGGTAGAGCGAATCAAGATGGCTTGAAACTCGGTTATAGTGAGATGACAATCTGTAAATTAGGAAACGCTGTACAATAGCAAGCCTGGGTGTTCGCAAAGCAAATAGGACATTATTGCGAGTGGATCTTACAGGAACTCGAAAAAACAACTCGTGAAGAATATCGCCAGATTTGGAATATCCATTAACAATTTTATACAGGTATTTGAGGTCATGCCAATATGTACGTGCTAAAGGAGGTTTAATATGAAGGACTTGTAAGAGTTGTTGTTTGCTGATATTGCGTGTGGATGGGACATGAAAGCGAACGATAGTCCCGCCAAAAGTTCAAAACTCGGTTAACCTTGTACAGCACTGGGGGAGATGCGATAGCCCAGATAGGAGAGCAATATTCAACGTGTGGAGATAAGTAAATCTTGCAGAATGAACTAACATTAAGTGCTGTAGGATCATTCAAATCAACGAATCTATAAAGTAAACCTAGAAGTTCCAAGCCTTTTTTAGTAGACACTGTAACATGGTCTTCAAAAGTCAGCTTTGAGTCGATCAAAACACCATTATCTTTATGTGATGAAATTTTGGCAAGAGGGGTACTGTTAAGATAATACGAACTTTCAAGACGTTTCTTAAGACTAATTGTAAGAGTATACATAGTGTTACCGACGAGACCAGATTTAGGCTGGCTCGTCTCGAAAAGGTGTATACTTTGCATTACGAGAGCTCTGTCTCGTCTCGTTTTCTTTAGCCATTTCTCTGTCTCGTCTCGTGGCAACACCAGTAGTACATTTATCAGTGTTAATTTTGAACTGCCATTTATCGCAACACGAAGAGAAAATTACAATATCTGACTGTAGTTGCGTTACCTCATCAAGAGTTTTAATTTCTTTAAAACGTTTACAGTTATTCGTATACATTTAAAAGCTAGATATGCTTGAATGGTGATTTTAAGCCTAAATTGAGATAAATGGATATTCAAATATTTGGAACAGACATATGATATTAAAAAAAATAGAGCTCGCGTAGGAATATTAAATGCAGAATTATATTTTCCATGCGGGAAGAATTTGATACGTTAGAAACTGTATACTGGTGAATAATATTTATTCGTTCTTCGCGCTTCGGCCCGAACAGGTATTGGTCCGTCTTCAATAGGCAGATCGAGACAAATATATAAAGATGTCAATTTTCCCTTGACATCCTTTTAGCTATCTTCCTTCGTTCCTTCTACACTTTCATCCTATGTTCCTTTTCTCCGGCTTGTCTTCAATAGGCAGGTCAGCGTTCCTCAAACCGTCTTCAAGTAGGCCGGCCAGCATTATCATGACTTTTCCCTTTATCCTCTTCCCATCTGTTGATGATATATGAATTTGACCTATTCCCCAAGAATCCCTTCTATCATTCACATTGTGTGCAGGACAATGCCGAACATCTCCACATACGGTCTTCAAAATCCTACCCTGAGAAGTACGGTGCAATTACGAGGGTCGTTCAAAGAAAAAGTTTCCCTATGTTGCCAAAAATATATTTTTTGAGGGTACACACAAAAATTAAGTTGCACAAAGTAGCATGGTCCATTCTGACTTTTCAACATAATTTCCAAGGCGAGACAAACATTTTCCCATCGTTGCACGAGTTTTTGCAAACCATCTGCAAAAAAAAATCGGGATGTTCCAATCAGCGGCTGCTTCACGAACCTTGATTCTTCGGTTGGACAACACCAGTTCATTCACTCTGTCAACCAATGCTGCGTCACTGACGAGAGACGGACCACCGTTATCGAATATGCTTGTTCGTCCTTCAGAAAACATTTTGCACCATATTCGCACCATTTGCACTGGCCTTACAGTCTCTATAAACAACAACCAGCTACCCGTGGATGTCGATAGGAACAAGACCATTTGCCCACTCATACCGGATCACAGAACGAATCTCCAACACACGTTGTTCCGCCATGACTCGCTACTCCCTTTGGCCAGGGAACGTTTCTTATTACATGACTCACCCTAATCACGCGCCACGCATGCGCGGTAGCCCGGACGAACATTGCATTTTATGGTAAATGTAGCGGAAAGTAGAGCCGTAGTCGGGGGCGGAAGGTCGGGCTAAGCCCGACCGAACAGGGTCCGCACCCGACCTGTTGATTTCAATTTGTAGAATTACCTATTTTCGATAAACTTAATGTAGATACGGTGTTTTCTGAGAATGCGCTTAAGCCAAATATAAAGAAAAAAGTTCTGAGAACTAAGCTGTAAATATCAATGTTCTTACAATTCTTGATTAATATCAGGTTTGGGGAGGGGATGGAAGTACATCCTCTCGTACACCCTTTCAAGTACTTATGATTTGATGTAAACAAAAAATGTTCGCCTTTCGTGACGCATGGGGAAAGGGGGGGAGGATAATTCCAGTTGACAATAATAATTAAACGACACGTTGTGGAAATCAGACATGAGCTCATCTTTTCATTCAATCCAAACGCAAACCGTTTCGGATGTCTTGTCGTGTTTTTTCGCTAAAAATTGCTCGGATAATAGCAGCAAATAATTCTAGAAGGGGGGGAGTTATCCCTGCCAGGGACGAAAATTTTCATCTCCATGGGGGATAATTTTTTGTCAGGGGGAATCCCTGGTTACCCCCCCCCCCCCGTCAATTAAGTGAAATAGTGAAAGCCTTACAAAGTGTCAAAAACACAAACTTAAATGGAAGTGACATTGCAACAAGCATCCCACATAGCAAAATGACGTCCCAGGGATATCTGACGGATCTCCTGGCAGGATATCGGGACGTCCGTAGGACGTCCTGTTTAAGTCCCGTTTACATCCATGGGACGTATAGTTATAATTAATCCTTCGTATAACTATACGAAGGCATATTCTTCGTATAGTTATAATTAATTAAATAATAATAATAGTAAGATCGATTTAATTTATAGAAATTCCAGGTAGGTAATCCCGCACGGCTTTCTGGGGGACATCCAGGGGACATCCATACGGGATGAACTGTTTGTATTTCCCACAGAGTTATCCCACGGACGTCCGTAGGACATCGTTATGGGAGCAGGACCATTTTGACGGTAATGGGATCTAAATGGGACGTCCCAGGGACGTACTCTGCTATGTGGGATTGGTTTGGCCTCAGTGATGACAGCATGGGAATTTCGTTTCTGTGCAGTACTCATGAAAACATTATTAAGCATAATGGATCCTGCAGATAAAGTTCTACACAGTCGTAACACTAGTTTGACAGATGCAATCATCATTCAGTCTGTCAAAAAGCAGAGCAGTTTGTCACCTTCGTTGTCCAGAGCAGTTTGAATCTTTGCTGAAAGAAGCGGATGTTGTATTGGACGTGAAAAGGGGTTCAGAAACTGAACCTGCAATGAAGCGACAGAGAAAAAATGTGACAATGGATGATTTCGTTATGACTGACACTATTCCAGGCCATTCTTCCGAGTTCCCACAACATTTTCTAAAAAGGATGTTTTATGAAACCATAGACATTATCATCAGCGAGTTAGAGTCGAGATTTGATGAAAATAGTGAACTGATAGAAGAAATTGGAAGTGTTTATGACTTTGACCTTGAAATACTGTGACTTATCATCACTAGGAATCTCCCTCCCGTCCAAAGAGGAACTTTTAGTAGTGAAGGAACACCTACTGAGGCAGAACATTGTAGGCAATGATCATATCTTTCGGGAAATTTCCAAACAACGTGCTGCTTTAAAAACAAAAACAAAAACAAAAAAAAAAACATACGAATTGTTTGCATTTGCCAACACATTTGGATGCAGCACAGCAATGTTGAACAGACCACAGAGGTTATCAATGACACACAGGCGCCTAGCTAATTTAATCTACTTAGCATTTGAAAAAAAAAAAATGAACCGAAAACATCGACTTGGATTATTTCCTTCGTAAATTCAATGACAGGAAGAACATAAAACTTCAATTGTACCGATAATAGTTGATGAACTGTATTTTTTCCAGAGGCCAAGCATGAATAGTCTTCCGAGATTTTAGGCTTCCACGTAAATACATAAATTGTTGCTGTTTCATGTTTGCTGTTTCCGTGATTGTATTGAGAGAAATAAATCATTATTTGAAAATAAGTATTATATAAGTGTCATCGATTTGTTTATGAAAGGAATCGTGAATAAAAAAGTATTCTGTTCTGTACAAACGATCGTTCTCTTTAGTTTAAAATTGTAATGTACAGATTTTATACACACATTAGTAAATCTGATAATAATTATATTTGAACATAATTTGTAAATGTTTCCTAAGCTGCTAAAACATCGATATGTATTTTTCAATCTTGCTTGTTAAAAATATTTAGAGCTCGACCCAAAACGATGCCTGCCCGATTAAAACTTCAAGCCTGCCTACGGCTCTGGCGGAAAGACGAAAGAACACCTTGCTACTTTCATTTCAAATAGTGGTCTCGTACTTTCTTAAAAAAAAAAAAATAAAATAAAAAAAAGGAAAACTTTTTCCTTGAACGACCCTCGTATGAAAGAAAGTACAGAATTAAAAATTGTTACGTTGTTATTTATGAACTAGCTGAGATCCAGACAATAAGAGGTGTAGTACCACTCTGTCCAGTTTGGGAACGTAACTCACTCAGACATCCTCACAATAGCTGAACAAGTTTCCTTCGGAATTCCAAATCGTACCAAAATACTGTAGAATAAATATGGCACGCAGCTTTAGCTTTTCTAGCCAACCACATATGTTGCATTTGTTTATCATAAACACATCCAAAGAAGGTTTTATTTTATTTCTTTTTCTTAATCTATACATCAAATTAAATTTTCTCAACTGAAAAAAGACAAAATGTAACCCATACCAATAACAAAATTGTGTTAAAAATTGTAAGTATCAAAAAAACAATTTTAATTCTTTGATTTTGACCTCTTGTTAGTTTTACAAACATAATTGTCTGTATGTGTGAAGGATTTTGTTACGTTTGCAATATTAGCGTTTAAAAGCTGCAATTCTCCCAGATCAGGCGCTACTCCAAGAAATCTGTTTAGGGCAAAGTATCAAAATTATATTGACGAGCTAACATCTGAAATATGTACCAATCCTAAGAGATTTCGGTCTCTCATAAACTCTAGAAGGTGTCAGTCACGTGTTCCGACACAGTTAATTTATGATTCGGCTACAACTCCTGGGGAAAAGAGGGTACATCTATTGAATGAATACTTCTCTAACAATTTCTGTGTCCAATCTCCTCCTTTGCCGCTTCCTCAGCTTCAACCGATCTGTTCGCATTCACTGTCTTCATTAAGTACATCATCTGATGAGGTAAAATATCTGCTTTCTTCTTTACCTCTAAGGGTCAGTTCTACAATCGACTGCTAAATTTCAAGTCAGCGCTAAGTTGAGGCCGAGTCTGATTTTGGCCAATGAGAGTACGCAAAATGAAAGTTGGCCTCAACTTAGCGCTGACTACAAGTTTAGCGGTCGATTGTAGAATTGGCCCTAAATCGTTCTCCCGGCTCTGATAACATTAGTGCTATTTTTTTAGTAGCGTGAGTACAACAAAGCCATAGGCTAAATACGCTTTGGATGCTTTAATTCTGCTGTCGCCAATGGGGCTGACAACTTCTTTCGTCCCTCCACACAACACAACACCACAGAAGAGGCCGATTCTGGCTTTCCACGTATCCAGGGAGATTCCCATGTCACGCTTCACTGCACTTCAGAGCTCGCGAAAAACACGTCTGTCTTCTTCCACAACATACACTTTGCTGACGACTGTAAATTATTTCGAGAAATCAAATCAATACAGGATGTTGCTGATCTCCAAAATTCCATCTCTGACCTCTTGGACTGGTGTGATGCGTGGAACTTGAAAATAAATCCTTCAAAATCTTCTTTTCTTACTATTTCATTAAAGAGGAATCAAATCCCATCTGCCTATATCATTGATGATAATCCTATTGCTAAAGTTTCTTCTCAAAAGGACCTTGGAGTGGTATTTGACGAAAAACTTATATTTACTGATCACGTGACTTCTGTAACTAACAGTTCTATGCGCTTACTTGGTCTTCTCTATAGATTTACAGAAATTAACGACCTTCATTCATTGAGTATGTTCTACAAAACCTTCATCTCCCCTAAAATTGAATATTGCTCCCCAATTTGGAACATGGCTAGTATTTCTAATCTATCTCATATTGATTCTGTTCTGAACTTTTTTCTTGCTATAGTCAAAAGAAGAATACCACCAGTACGTAGCTTAAGCAAACCAGAGTTATTATCCGTTCTTGGTCTCCACGTTCCCTCTTCTCGTCGCAAGCTGGCAGATTTGATGTACTTATACAAGATACTTAACGGGAATCTTAGAACTGGAGAGTTGATATCTAAATTTTACTTCCGTGTTCCGTTGCGAATAACCAGAAATAATAACCTCATTGTACCACGCCTAGGCTAAGTATACTGCAGCGCTCCTTATTCCATAGACTAGTAATTATGTACAATAACCTTGATTCAAATATTGATATTTTCGGATCTGAAAACACTTTCCATCAAACGCTAAATACCAATATCTGAGTTATTCCTCTTGTGTATTATAATCGTCATGTTATTGTTGCTGTGTTATGTGTTGTTCAAAATTTAATTTCATGTTATTTAGTTTCTGTGTAAAATGGCAGCTCCAGCTGTATCTGAAACTAATGATAAATAAATAAATAAATTCAACGATGCGTACGATTTGTATGCTATTTATGTCAGAGGATAGTCTGGGCTGCGAAGATCATGCTAAATTTTAATGTGGCCCATGGGCAAAACAAGGTTGGGCATCACTGCTGTATAAGTTTGATCTTTTGAAAGAATCTATACTTTCTTAAAATCAATGAACAACTGATGAACCATCCCGTTATACTCTCATTTCTTCTCTAATATTTGTCTCAAGGCGAAACTTTGGTTCAACGTGGATTTTTTTTTTTAAATTCACATTGGTGATCTCCAATAATTTCATCTACGTATACGCTGACGCGTGTTAACGGAATATTACACAATGCTTTGTAACAAACGAAAAACACTATAAGTAAATAAATACAAAACATCAAGTCACAAATAATTGTTCTAAAGGTATAAAATATTCTATATATTCTCGATAAAATTGTTAATACAATATTCAATCATTCTATATAAGTTTATTTTATAAAGTTTAAAGAGGCGGTCACTGTTGTGTCAGTGTAGTCTAACTGTAAGGCGTTAACGTTGACCGGATTCAAATCTCACCTGAGACATCGCTGTTAGTGAAATTTTACACTTGAAAATTTATTGAATAGAGACGGGCCTAAGTTAAGAATCACTCAAATCACTTAAAAAACGAAGTTTATTTTTTAAAGTTGGAAAACTGACTTATACCGTACCAAAAGAGCAACCTCGCATAAATTCTTAGTAAATGTAGACCATTCATTGATCCTCTGTTCATTAAGACATTTACAATATCAACACTTCTTGGAAATTACGTGACTGTGTTATATTGGATGGAAACTACGTAGAAATATCAAGGTTCAATTTTATTGCATCTTTTGAGGTAAATAAACTGAACTAAACGAACGCTGTAAAAGCACTTTTCTCTTTTCATACAAGTTACAAGTTTACCTTTTTCGTTTTTACAAGTTTGTACAAAAAAATTAATTTATCAAGAAGTTTCTCCAAGTAGAAATAATTGACATATGCAGTAGATTATCCGTACGATAAAATAATATTAAAAAAGGAAAAAAGCTTGTCGATAACATTCAGGATATATTGCGTGCATATCCGTGAGTGAACAATGCTTTGGAGTTTGAAGGTCAAGTGATATTGATAATTTTTAGATTATACTGTGTAACAGTGAATAAAGAAATGCATGCCTGTGTTTTAGCAGTGTTCTTTGATTAACCCATAACCATAGACATTTATTTTGTGTTTGGGTATCACTATCTTGGATGTTGGGTATTTTTCTACGCACTATTAAAAGTAGGTAGGGTAAAGTGAGATATTTTCGTGATAAAATTACTTTTTCTCTTAAATATTTTTAATATAAATAATGTACCGTCCTATATGCTATAATGGTAAGGTGGCCAGGCGTCCTGGATTTTCCGGGACAGTGACGGTTTTTAACCCTTTGTCCCGCCCTATTTTTAGAGTTCAACCGGGATGGTAATTGGTCCTGGATTTCACAAAACGTTTCCGGAAAAGTTAAATGATCGAGGGGAGGCACTAATTTTATTAACAATAACAAATGCTATATGCTAAAATCACCGCACCGATATGGTAGTGGTACTTACTTAATCGTTCCTATAAAAATATGATTTTTTTTTTACCTTCTAAAAGTAAATTAACTGATAGTTAATTCGTGTTCCTGAAAGTATTTCGTTTGAGGTGCTTCGGTGTTCCGGATTGGAGTGCAGAAAATCTGGTCACCGTAATATTTTAAATTTTATTTTATTATTTAAACCTGGTCTCATTTTTTTAAAACCAAATTTGTTCCAGAGTGTCTGCGTAGCGAGTGACATCCCGTCATCTATTGTCAACAACATGGCGTAATTACAAGAAGGAAAGAAATCGAATCTCTATTGTAAGATTTCGTCTCCAAATATTGCATTGTGTTTACAATCAAACGTGTCACAAATCGTAGCTAAAACAGATTTCAGGATTATATTTTCATTCACTATATATCTTGAACGTTTATTCTTGGGAGAAGTTGTTGCAAGGAGTTCTCTCAGTAAACAATTCTCCTAATAAGCTGAGTTGGTACTCGGATAAGTGGGATGAAGAGAGAGAGAGAAACTAGGCTTGACTAGCGGGCAGAAAGGAAGGGTGATTACAATGTTACCATATTTCTTTCTCTCCCTTTTTGTGTTGTTAAGCTCGTCAACTCCTACTCATTCGCAACTGCGCAAGGAAGAGAGTTTTCCCGTGCGACTTATTACAATGAAGCCCACTGAGGAAATAACACGTGGCAACAGTAAGTATGACGTATAACTAAGTACCCAATATAACGGGTCTTCGTTCTTGTTCGTAGGCAGACAGAACGAAGGAAAGTGATATATTCTTTCCTTATTACTGATATAATTGCATATAAACGCGTGACATTCATCTACCCCCGGTCTGCACATTGTTTTGGTAGTGAACATACATATCGTGTGATATAAATCACCTAATATAGAAAGTGCATGTACTGATATTATTACTCTGTATGGCTGTATTTGAATCATGCAACACAAGGGAATATTTTCAGAATATACTGTACTTATCTACCGTTGAAATCATAATTTGTGTGCATCGGATATTCGAGTAACAACTGTAATCCACTTCAATCTTGCTCCGTCACTGATAAAAAAAAGAAAGAAAGAAAGAGAGAGAGACAGACAGACAGACAGACAGACAGACAGAGAGAGAGAGAGCTCTTATGCACTCTTAGGGAAATTTCGTTTCATGTTTCAGGAAGCGTCAGGGATCAGGGATTCCGCCAGCATTTCCGGTTTAGGAGATATGTGTGTGTGTTAATTCAAAATTCGGATGGTATAAATGGAGTTTTGCACGGTTTCTATCATTTTGTGACCGTAAACATTTTAAAGTTTCGTTTCGGTGTGCTCTCGAGGATTTGTGGGGTGACATTCTCACAGGGGGATCTGGCGGAATTACTAGTCTGCATTTGTTATATATATATATATATATATATATGTTCATTTTCTTACTAAAAATATACGGTAATACCTTTCCTGGGCGATGTTTTACCCGAAAGTTTGTCAAATATTTTATATCTTTGGATTCTGATAAACTTACCAATATTGCGAGGAAGTTTCTCCAGAACATACAGACGAACAAAAATAATAAATATCGCAATAATTATTGTGTAAATAACTCATGTAAATAACTAAAAAAACACCCTGCTTTCCAAATTAAAAGAATTAATTAAAATACCTAGGTATCTCAATGTTTAGGACCAAGAGAATCATTAATATATCGTAATAGTAGCTTCATGCAAATTCTCATGTGGTCCTTGGGGTAGACTTATAGCGAAACACCTCACAGAATAAATGTGAATACGTAGATTACTATGAAAATTTGGTATGATAAGTAAATGTTGCTTCTTTCGTTGCTAAATCCAAGTCCTGAAACTGGCTGTGACATTTCCTTAAAACCAGGACGTCTGGCAAGCCTATCTTGAGGCAGGGTCGCTAACGTATCAGCTCACTTAAATGTTTAGCTTTTGTCCCACGCGTACGAAAAGTATTAGGGCTTCTTTTCTTGCAACCGTGTGTTGCTAGCTTTGCTTGCAATTTGGGTGAGTAGCCAATTGAGACACGTGTTCTACGTGTAACACGTTTTTCAATTAGCTACTCACCCAAATCGGAAGCAAAGCAAGTAATGCACGCTTGCAAGGAAAGCAGTCCCATATCTTTCTAATACTCGTTAGATTATCATAATGAATTAGTGTTCGCTATACCTGGCCGACCCACTCTAAAAAAACATACTGTAATTATTAAAATTGGGAACTCACGCCCAGTATATTCAATTGTCAATGGACATAAAATTGGTGAGCTGGTCTATGATAATGGACGTCCAAAGAACGTCCTGTGTTGTTATGATCAGAGTGAGGCGGGGCAAAACATTGACTAGTATCATCAAAAGCAGGGTTACCAGTGGAGGACAGTAAAATTAAAAATGGAAGAATATTGGTAGATAACTTTTATTTTAAATCCGATAAATAAACCCTGACGAACAGAAGAAATTATTTCCTTCAAATTTCAGTATTTGCAGAGATTCAAAGAGTGCAGACGTGTTTTAACATCTTTCCAGAAGTCAGTGAACCGTGACGTGATGGGTGTTGATGTTGTAACTTGGAGATTTCGTATAGGGAGGTTTGTGGCTAAAGTGGAAGTGAAGTGTTGCAAACCGTGCGGAAATTTTGAATTCTGCACTTCAATGCTGAAAATGTTTTCGTTTGGTGTGATTACTGGAGTGGAAGTTAATCCAGGCCCTACGTCATTGGATGACTTGTACAAAAAATTGGAAGAAATGGATAAGAAAATAACAAACATTTCTAGTGTAACAAATAATTTGAGTGTGCAGCTTCAAGTGGTAGTGAACGAACTTAGTGTGGTGAAGAAGGAAAATGAGGAACTCAAGAAACAATTAGCTATTAACTGTGAGCTTTTAGATAAATTGGAAAACCAATCACGGCGTAACAACCTAATTTTTAGTAATATTGGAAATCGCAATGCAGTTGAATTCTGGGAGGAATCTGAACAACGAGTAATAGAGTTTGTCACAAAACAACTAAATGTAGATTTAAACTCTGAACATATTGAAAGAGCGCATCGACTCGGACGTGGACCAAATGCACCGATAATTGTGACATTTTCTGCCTTCAAGAAGAAAAATGAAATTCTTAAAAATGCTTTTCGTGCTAAAGGAACCAGAGTTGAGATTTCAGAAGATTTCTCAGCGAATGTGCGTGAAACAAGGAAACAACTATTGAACTATATGAAGTACGCTCGTGCAAGAGGTGATCGTGCGAGGTTTCAGTACAATAAACTATACATTAATAATAGACCTTTCACCCTTGAAGAGCTTCAAAAAAGTGAAAAAACTTTAGTGCAAAGTGAACAAATCGTTCAAAACAAAACTGCAAAGATTGTAACACTGCATGCTCAAAAGCACGTTCTCTCAACCAACGTTCCTCAAGGAACCTTGCTCTCAACCACCTGTGAGGATACCCCCACACCTAGCGATACGAGACAAATGACGAGAGCCACTCGTTCAACCTTGGCACAGCCCCCAAGGAACAAAGTTTGACGAAGAAAGGAATGTGAAGGAGGAAAGGGTAAGTTTTCCTTATCTGAAGTCAGTGAAGTGTACAGTCATTTTCCAAATATAACTAGTGGTTTTAGTGAAACAAGGAAACCCTTGCGAATTTACAATCAGAATGCTAGATCCTTGCGCGATAAAACAAATGACTTTTTCTGTAGTGTAATATCAAATAATTACGATATTATTACAATTACTGAATCATGGACTAATAAAACTCATTATGACAGTGAATTATTTGATAATAGGTATACTGTTTTAAGACAGGATCGCAATATTAATAAAACTGGAAAGTCAAAGGGGGGAGGGGTACTTATCTCGGCTCTTGAAAAATACAATTTGTGTTTATTGAATAGCTGTGATGATCAATATGAGTGTCTGATTGCTAGAATAACTGTAAAGGGGAGACCAATGTTTATCTGTGTTGTATATTTTGAACCGGTTTCACGTATAGATTTGTATGATAACCTATTTGCATGCATTGAATCCACTTGTCCGCAAGGCAGTCCTATTCTCCTCATTGGTGACTTCAATTTACCGGAGATGACCGGTACCGAATTTGATTTTGAACAAAGCATATCTTTAAAGTGTAGAAATTTATATAATTTTATAAATTTTTATGATTTGAGATCGTTCATTAATGTTGCCAATAATAATAATCACACACTAGATCTAGTTCTGTCAAATCTTGAAAATGTTGAAGTTATTAGAGAATTGTTACCGTTGGCACCGGAAGATATCCATCACCCAGCTATAATAATATACATAGTTAACAGAAAGGTCAAGAAAGAAAAGCAGAAAAGTAACACTTATTATTATAATCTTAGGAAGGCAAATTTTCTGATGTTGTATCAGGAACTACAAGCTATCGATTGGGAATTCTTACAAGTGTATCGGAATGTTAATGACCTAGTGAGTTAATTCTATGATATTGTTTATGAAATATTTGATAGGTGTATTTCCCGTAAAATAAGTACTGTTTCAAAGTATCCGTGTTAGTTCACCAAAGATATTATTAGAAAACTTAAGGTCAAGGCATATTATCATAAACAATCCAGGGTCAAAACCATGAACTCAACACCTTTCTATCAAGAATTTGCTCGATTACTTAGGGAAATTAAGAAAGACATTATAATTGCCTATAAGAGTTTTATAATTAATTCTGAAAATAATATCACTTCCAACTCGAGTGAACTATGGAATTTTATCAAAAATAAAAAAAAGGCACCTCCCGCCAAATGTATTAAAATTTGAAGGTCAGGAGTTGTCTAGCAGTGATGAGATAGGGAATGCATTCGCTCAGTATTTTCAATCGGTATTTCTATCCTCCTCTCACACATATAATCATCTTAATGGTGATGCTGTTAGTAATAGAAATAATGAAATAGGGACACTGTGCATTGACCAAATTCAACTAAAGGAAGTTGAAAATGCTATCAGAAATTTAAAATCGAAGACGACAGTTGGTTCTGATGGCATACCCTCATATGTGGTTAAAGGATGTGTTGATATATTTAAATATCCCCTATTGATAGCATTTAACTTATCCCTAAAAACATGTACTTTCCCCGACAAATGGAAATCTGCCTGGTTTGTCCTATCCCAAAATCTAATAATAGTAGAGACATTAAAGACTTCAGGCCAACTGCAATATTACCAACTTTTGCAAAAGTATTTGAACAGATCTTATACAAGAGAATTACTAATCATATTCAACCAGTTATTTCAACTAAGCAGCATGGCTTTGTTTCTCAGAAATCCACGGTAACAAACTTAGCAGTTGTTACGGACTACATAGCAAATTCGATGGACGAAGGCAAGCAAGTTGATGTGATTTATATTGACTTTGAGAAAGCATTTGACAGGGTTAATCACAATATATTACTGGAAAAATTAATTCACTATCACTTCTCACCCACTGTGATTAGGCTCAGGAGTTCCTCAGGGTTCGAACCTAGGACCTTTATTATTCCTCTTATTTGTTAATGATCTTCCTGATTATGTGCCTGATAATGAAAAATTGTTATTTGCAGATGACTTTAAAATATATACAAAAGTCAACTTTATCGGAGACTGCATAAGGCTTCAGCAAAGCTTAGATAATATTGCAAACTGGTGTGCTATTAATGAACTTGGAGTCAATATAAGTAAATGTAAAGTATTATCATTTAAAAGAAATAAAACCACTCATCAATTTGATTATTCCATTAATAAAATTGTACTAAACAGACCTACTGTAGTTAAGAATCTTGGTGTCAGTTTTGACTCGAAATTGACTTTTAACATACACGTTACAAATATAACAAATGAAGCCTTGAAGTTACTAGGATTCGTAATTAGGACGGGAAGAGAATTCAACAATATATCAACATTGGAATAAAATTACTATGCTTATGTTCGCTCCAAGGTAGAATATGCTTCTTCTTTTTGGAATTCATATCAATTGAAACACTGCCAACAATTAGAGAAAATCCAATCAAAATTTCTTAAATTCCTGACCTTTAAAGAAACTCGAATATATCCTGCTTATGATAGTCACAATGCAGTCATTGCGAACTTTAATATTCAGAGCTTAGAACAAAGGCGCAACATTGCTGATCTGTTATTTCTTCAAAAAAAAAATGTTCAAAATAAGTTAGATTGTATGGATTTAGTTTCAACATTAGAGTTTCGTGCCCCATCATCTAAAACTCGCGTTAATAATACTGGTCCCTTCCACTGCAAAAAGGCAAGAACCAATATCTTGATGAGTTCACCAATCTGGAGAATTTGTACTATATATAACCAATTCTGTACAATTCAGAATGATCTGGACGTATGCTTTATGTCGCCTAAAGAATTTAGAGATGCAATTGTCAATAAAGTATGTACAACTACTTTGTAAAGCTCAACACTATAATTAGGCCACTGCCTGTTGTGTTGTCACTAAATAAATAAACAAGTTACACAAAATTTTAAATTCTTATTGTATCTCTTCTATCAAGTCATAAAATTTAATGAAAATAGTTACCAAATGATGAACCATTTATTTGATATTTCAGTAACGAACATTTTATTAAAATTAGGAATTTGGATCACAGGAGTGCGAATATGTTCAATGCGGACCTTTTTAAACTGGTCCCTAGAGAATGGAGGACATTTCAAGATATTTAGAAAGGAGGGAATATAAGATGAAAAATAGGACATGTCTTCCAAAAAAAAAAAAAGGACGTCTGGTAATCCTGTCAAACAACCCGTTATAACTTTTATCTTATTTGAAAACAGTTTTCGATTATGGAAAATAACTTATTTTGATTGAAAGTCTTGTTTTCAGGCAAAGACCTTTTTTTTTTAAGTAATGAGTTGCTTTTCTACAAAGCCCTTTTCCTTTAGACAACAATTTTATTGGAAATCTTCTTTAACTCTATTTCCATCCAACTAGAATTTTGTGCAAGATTGTTTTGATTTCGGAAGCAAAATACAAAAATAGATTTTGGAAAAAAATAAAATGAGGTGTTGATTTAAAAGCAAAAATCAAGCTTAAAGGGAGAAACTAGAATATAATAATGTTCTTTTAAGTTTCAGGTTTTGGTATAACTAGTTTTCGTTCGTTAAGAAAACATTTTCTCCTACATATTATTCCACTAATCCAGTGTTTTCTAGCCTGGGAGTCAAACTCTCATTGGAGTATAAAATATTTTGATAAGGGGAGCGCAGGTGTAGTGAAAGAGTGTGTGTGTGTGTGTGTGTGTGTGTGTGTGTGTGTGAGAGAGAGAGAGAGAGAGAGAGAGAGAGAGAGAGAGAGAGAGAGAG